>JAURVB010008060.1:0-46608 GCA_033002965.1 Piper betle | reverse complement strand
TGCTAGCCTACTTGAATCAAAGGGAGAACAGAGTGCTATTAATCTTCCAAGCTCTAACAGATTATCGTAGATTAGACGCCCAGTTTCATGCATTGGCATTACTCCTGAGTGGTGGACTTATGGACACGTCAGGCTCAGGTGCTCTATGCGGTACACATCGGATTATATACTGGTCATTATCATGTTCAACTTATGAGTTTAGTTCATGTAAGGATCTTTTGATTTGATAGATTATCAGAAGAGAAAGAAAATGATTTAAGGGAAAAAAAGGAAAATCAAAGACACTTTTATTTTCTTGTATTTAATTGCAAATTTTGTGGGTAAATATTTGTGAAGGAATTTTCTAGTGGGGCCCACCTCATGAAATATGTTTTTCTATTTCAACCATTTTCTTTCAATTCTAAGACGCCAAACTTTTCAAAATAAAAAATTTTCTCTTAAAATCCATCTTTCCAAGAAAAGCCTAAAGGAATAGATCATAAGCGATGCCTATGCTACATGATGTATAAGTAAAAACAAGACAAAACAATAAATGAGAAACCAAAAGAAAATATATGCTATTACGGAAAAATGGACAAAGTTTTCCCTAAAAGTGCAATAAGTGCTAACCTGTCCACAACAGAGGTATACAAACATTTTATCAAAATACGATAAAACATGATAATCTACCGCAACATTCATCATTATCTCTTTCGTTTCAATTGAACCGAGCCTGAACTCCAAACTCACTACTCATTCACATTTATCCATTCATTTCATATCAAGCAATTTATCTAAACAAACACATCAAAATTATCATTCACGTAGCAATAACACACCGTCATTATAGATTACACGCGGCAGGTACATGTGTGCGCGGTTCCGTGCTGCTCCTCCGCAGTCCCGACAGCTTTCATCCCTCGCATTTCTCACCTACATATATATAGAAAAACCGTCAATAACGAGTGTTACCGGCCCGGAAAATAACTAATATCAATCTGGCACAGGAGAGCAAACTCTCCTGTTGAATGAAAACCATATACTTCCTCAAGAACTCTCATCAGGGCACATACGGGAGTCGTCGCCCTCGGGTCGACAGCGTCCCCTATCTTTCACATTCTCATACCTCGGCCATTTCTCTATCGCTTCTCGCATCAAATCTCATTCCTTTCCGCCCTCTGCACCTTCCATATTACTCCTGGCCTTGAGCACGAAGGCCGAGTACTCTCAGGCAGTCGCCTTTAGTACCCTTTGAAACCACAAGTCTAGACATGCGCTGCAATGCAGTACCCGTGAACCTCCACACTTCTCCGGGTTTGAGGAACTCAAAGGTGGAGTTGTCAGGATCCCTCGGGAATGAAACGGCCCGCACACCATTCCAGAGCCCACTATCGACACACACGTGCCCGCTCGCGTAGCACGGTAGTCGGATTTCCCTCATTCAATCTCTCACTAAAACACGAAAACTATACATATATATAGGTCTGGGTTGGGATTTATACAATAGGCCCGAAGGCAACGTGAGCTGGATCTGAAGTTCGAAAACAAACTCGAGGGATCTCATCCTCGAGGGTTATTAATCCGGAAAAAGAACTGTTGGCTAAATGGCCCGAGTTAAGTGGGATCTGATAAAACGCCACTTAACTCATCCTGCACATGATAAATCAAATACACAATGGAATAGCGTAAAACAGAGAACGAGTCCTAAACGGACCTGGTAGAAGCTCCAAACGGGTCCACGCGCCTAGGCGGCGAGCTCCTACACCGTACCTACACAATCAAGCTAAAAACTAACGCCCGCATGATGAATCACACATCCTATAACATGCACACAATCAACACAATCACTCGTCAATCAACACACATCAACCTATATCAATTCTAGCAAGTCTACATTAGGCTAGTTTGCATTAGATCATGATCATTACCTAGTTACCCTAATTAGTTTCTTAGTCTCCATTTTTTAACACCACTCAATCAAACAAATTTCATATTTTATCCTTAATCAAATCTACATTTATATATATTATTATAACACACAATTCACCAATCCTAGCATGCAATTCTAATAAGCAATACTTTCAAATAATTAAGTTAAAATAAATTATACCTCGCGTCGTCGAAAATCGGCGACGGTTAGGGTTTCCGTTTCGTGGCTCGAAACTCGAATTTGGCACCTAGCGGCGTCCGAAGTCCGATCAGATTGGATCGGGTGCGTTCGGCGGATGATCCGGTGAATTTCCCACGAATCCAATTTTCTGGCGGTTCCGGCGGTTTTCCGGCGAGTGTCGGCGGTTTTCTGGCGGATTCCGACGATTTTCCGGCGATGATTTGGGACGGGGCAATCAGGGGTCTATCGGCACCAGCTCGACAAGCTTGGTCCAATGGTGGTGTCAAACAGGGTAGCCGAGGCGGCGATGGCCGTCGACGGCGGCGTCGAAAATGGGTGGCGGCGGCGGCGTGCTCTAATCGGGGCTACTGGCCGTCCTCGACGGTGGTCGGGATGATGGGGGAAACGTCGGCGACAGCGAAGAGGGTGGTCGTTGGGGTCACAGTGGCGGTGGTGCGGCCCGGACGGCGGCAAATCGACGAGGGAGGTGTCGCGGCTTGTGGGGCGATTCTGGCGTCATGGCGGCGAGACGGTGGCCGGGGTGGGTCGTGGCGGCACAACGAATGCACGGCGGGGCGGGGCGGCGTTGCTCGGCGGCGGTTGCAGCGTCGGCGGCAGGCGGCGGCAAGGGTTTGGGGTGAGGAAGGGTCGGGAGGGAGAAAAATACCCTCAATGGCAGTTTCGTAAATAAGTATTGACTCGATTCCTACTCGAGTCAAAATAATAACTAGTTCGTAATAAATTCTAAAAAAAATCTATAAAAATATGAAAAAATTCCATAAAATAAAACAAACACAATAACATCCAAATGACATGCTCTATAACTAATAACCCACCTGAATATAATCCAACGCGCCCTAATGTGTTATTCGGCTTAAAACTATTTCTACGATCAAACTTATAAAAAGAAAAAAAATACCGCATACTTTCATATATTCTGATAACTCATATCTCACCATCTTCTCGACGTTATCATCATATATTCAAGTACACCTGACTCTCATCGCTCATAACTCACGGCTGGCCTCGACTCAGCACGCGGTTCATGAAACTGACTCGACTCGAACCAACGGTCGAACCGACTGGTTTGGTAACGTAAAACCCTGACTCGAGTCACGGGTTTTACACTATATCTATGTAGTTTTCGTGTTTTCAGTGAGATGAGAGATGGAGAAAACCGACTGCATGTACCATGAGCGGATGTCGTGATAGTCAAAGCGGGCTCTGGATTAGTGCCAGCAAATTGTTCCATTCCCGAGGGATCCTGACAACTCTGCATTTGAATTCCTCACACCCAGAAAACGTGGAGGTTTACGGGTATTGTTTAGTACAACGCATGTTCGGACTTGTGGTTCAAAGGGTACTAAAGGCGACTGCCTGAGAGTACTCAGCCTTCGTGCTCAAGGCCAGGAGAAATATGGAGGTAAGGAGAGGGCTTAGGATAAAGTATATGTGAAGTACTGAAAAAGAAGTGCTGTGAGTGGCACAGTACCAGATAAATCAGGATGCTACCGGGTCTGCAGCCCAGTGGCTCCCTCAGTAGTGCCCTTCAGAGTGTTCACATGGAGTATATGATGTTTTCTTTATATGAGAGTTTGCTCTCAGAGCTAGCTTGTTATAGTTATTTTATTTTTCGGACCATTAACACTTGTTACTGATGTATTTTTATACTATACGTAGGTAATAATCACGAGTTGGAGGAGCTAGCTTGGACGAAGGAGCATTGTTATTGCTTGCACACATGTCAATCAATAGAGTGGTTAATACTTTATTTATGATGCTATTATATTGTGAATGAAGTGAAATGCTAAGACATGATAGGATATGATTAAATGAAATGATATGATGTTATGACATGATGACAAGAGGTGAGATATGATCAGAGTGCGTAGTAGAAGTGTGGACCAAGTTCTATAATGAATATACAGTATATTAGATTATGTGAATGAAATTGTTAATATATGCATATATATTGGTGTGTGCTTGAATTACATGTCATTCATGTAGTACCATGTTAGGGTTTGTGCATTCATTAATGCATCGCGAGTTAGATCTTCATCTTAAGACGCCGAGATTAGATCTGCACGAGTTGGGTTCGGGTTAGCCGACCTAACCAGGGCCTGTAACATGCCGGCTCGTGAACCGGATTTGGGGTGTTACACAAATGCATCACAATTAATTCTTGTGACCATTGTTTGGTGAGGAAACAATGCAGCTGATCCTCTGATTTTCACCAATTTCTTCCATAATAAAGTTAGGGTTGGCATATAAAATGTGTCGACATGCAAGCAAAATGCCTCGGCCAATTCAATTAGCAAATAATCCCTTTTTTAAAAATGGCCACTTTCATCCATTTTCCTTCAATCAAATTTTCTGTTTGAATTCTAACGATTTTTTTATCATTAAATAAAAAATTGGATTGCCTAATTTTTTTTCTAAAAACAAAAACATATTTGCATGCTTGATCGAGCCGTACAACTCAGTCTAGCTATAGCATGCCATTTGAGCAAGTGTTTTGGCCATGCAAAAAATGAAGGCATAGTAGTACAGATATATATACATATGCTACAACTTGGTGATTTCTGGTGCATGGAATACCCTACATCTCTTGATCAAGAAGAGGAGCCGGAGGCCGAACGAAAGAGAAGCCTCTGAAAGCGCAGTCATGGCCGACGGGGCTCGCTACCGGAGACTCGGAGAGAGGCATTTCGGTCCACTTTTCCTCAAAGTTGGCAATGTCCAGCTCGCTGGAAACTGTAGGGCGAAAGCTTGGCTGGATTTGCCGTGCATCAAGCTTCTTCCAGTTGATGTACTTGAACCATTTGTGTTTCTTGATCTCCTCGCTGCCACCGGGGCCGCTCCCCAATCGTTTGCTGGCGTCCTTTTGCAGCAACTGCAGCATGAAAAAATTATGTGATCGGCTCTGGAAACAAAATCCCGTATGTGGCATGGACATGATGTGATGACAAAAAGAAAACAGAAAACTCGGAGCAATGAATGACAATTGCATGCATGCACTGATACAAAAAAGAATTTGGGGAGCAGATGGCTTACAGATTTCAAGAGTGAGTGAGCTTCACTGGATAGGTATGAAGGCATTTTGATTTTGTTTTGAACTATTTTCTGCTGAATCTTAACCCGGTTATCACCAATAAATGGAGGCTAGAAGAAAAATTAAAAAAAAAACATCAGCAACTATACATGTAGCTACTAATTTTAAGAGTGATATCAAGATAACTTCTACCGAAAAGAAAGACTACCTTCCCGGTGAGCATCTCAAACATTAACACGCCCACACTCCACCAATCCGCAGCCTTGTCATGGCCCTTGGCAAGAATAATTTCAGGTGCCATATACTCCATTGTCCCGCACATGGAGTTGGACCTTGTGTGCTCGTCGAATTGTTTTATTTAAATCCATTCTTAACTGCTGGTAAAGTGCAAAATTATTTTGGTGATATTTCTATTCAATGTTTTACTCATCATCAAATGTTTCAATCTGTCTCTGTAGGTAACCAACTCTCTTGGCTGATCATCAGCTTAGTGTCTTCAACAACATAAACATATACAAATATACAAACAAATACATCTAATATACATCCTTTAGTCTCATCGTTTCCATGTAATATAAATATATTTTATTCTGTTCAGTTTGTCTTCTTCTGTTCTACTCATCCATTTATTTGTTCTTCTTCTCTTCATTCATCCTTTGCTCTGCAAAGGACTATCCTTTAAACATCTGGATATTCTTCAGTTTGTTTCTATTGCATTTTGATTGATATTTCTGTGTGGCTAAAGTTGGTATTGAATTCTGTTTCATGTTGATATATATTTGTTTCATATATTAAATACCCATTGGATATACATAAATAAAGCCTCATGTGTGTCCTGAGTGGGGTAACATTTTCAGCACATACATACTTTTCCAACATATTAACAGAATGTATCTTCAATACAAAGCCAAATCTAGTTATACATGTGTCTTTGGCTATTAAGATATTTAGAAATGCATCAGAAAAATATATTTAAAACTGCCAATCTACCTAGATAAATGGTATGTTTTATGGAGAACTTCAACCAAACAAACAGAGTTGATGTAAAGCTCTGAACTCTCAATGGCACAAAAAACAACACAAAAAAAAACCCCACCTATTCTTCTTCATCAATAAAACAGCAAAATAAACCGCAAAAGCTCAATACTACTTCTCAATGACATATGTATATACCCTTCATATATATACAATAAAAATACACAGATATACAATAGCCAAATTAGTTTACTGGGGAAGATTGATTGAAAAGACCAAGTACAAACCCTGATAGATAAAGTAATAACCCCTCATACACAAGAACATAAAAAGTCGACAGAAATCGTTAAAAATTATTATTAAAAAAACGCAAAAGTCATCTTTCTGATCATTATTTTCATATCATAAACAACATAAACAAATAAAAAGAAGAAATAACAAAAATCCCCAATGGAGTATGGACTCAACAGGACACAAACTTTCCACTAAACACAAAATTCATAACAAACAGCCAGATGGAGAAATTTTCTCCATCTCAGAGCTAAAAGAAGAAAGCCTTTCGCAACTCCTACACATAAATAATCTACCCATCCTACGATACGAAAAGATATTTCTATCAAATTTTCTCAACTAAGTTCCTAAAAGAGAGAACCTTTAAAAAAAAAAATCAACCTGCTCTGCTCTATTCTGTATCACAAGTATATCCAACTTCTAATAATACTGCCTAATCAATCAAACTGAAAACTAACATAATTCACCAAACATCCACAAGGAATAGAGTCATATACTTTCTACAACTCAACTCAGGTCTAAAAAGGGAGCCTTTCACAACTCCAAACACATAACAACATGTCTGATTCTGAATTAGGAAAGGAAACTAAAAAGAAAGAAGCCTTCTTATCAAGAACAAACAAACAAAAAAACAAACTGCCACCCAACTTATTTGGTTTCCAAGGAGTACTTAAAATTCAGAACTTGCATGCAAGGACACAGAGTTACGCCCTATCTACCCACAACTACAAAACAATGACAACCTACTCGCGGGCTGCTTTTGAAGGATGGCGTCTGGACTAACTAAGCTTCTTGTTACGATGAAAACAATCTGAGCAAGAAGAATCAGAAACTCACCTGTAACCGTCTACCTCCTTCTCTTCCGCCGCCGTCGCCGCAGGTGGCCGTCGCCGGAAATTGGTGGGAAGAGCAAGTGCTGGTTATTAGTTATAACAACGTTGGGGAAGAGTGCGGGAAAGAAGCGTACGTACATAGGTAATTATATATATATATATATATATATATATGGATATATATGGATATATATATCTATATATATATCTATATATATCTATATATATCACCTGACCATGGTTAAGTTAATAGATGTCCGAACAAGTATTCTTCGGTTTTAGAAATAATTTTCGGTTAAAAAATAGAAATTACCATTTTAATAAGTTTTATTTGGTTTTTTTAAAAAAGAAAAATTTCAAAGTGACGGGTACTTTCCTTTTACTTTTTTTAATATGGTCCTGAAAAGTTTTTTTTTGCTGTTTCTCACATTTTCATGATAATAGTGTTAGAAAAGTATCTGCCCTCTCTCGTCCACTATACCTTATTTTTATGAGTTTATTGGGTGTAGATTCGAAACAGAATTCCAAATAAATTAAATTGTTTATATAACTAAAAATTATGTTAAAATCAAATAGTATAATATTTTTGTAGCTAACTTGAATTTTTCAATCATTGAATTTAACATTAAATTTCAACATAAAATTAACTCAACATTATTTTAATCTACAAGCTATCAACTATATATTTTCCTTTGGTAAGGGTATCCCAATTCCGATTTTTTTATATATATATATATATATATATATATATATATATCAAGTAGTAGAAACAATTTTTTAAAAAAATATTATATTTACACGGTTAGCAAAATTGCAACATTAACAAGATGCAATATTTTAAATAGAAGGATCAACTATGTTAGTGTGTATCTATATCTATATTTACTTAATTAATTGAATGATTGGTCACTTGCCTTCCATAAATAATAATGACTTTATTTGTTTTAGTTGGTGTTATGTAAAACCTGTGACCCGAGTTAGAGTTTGATAGTTAGAACCGGTCGGTTCGACTTTTATTTTCAGTTGAATTAATTTCAGAACACACGTACTGAGTCGAGGCTGGTCGTTTGTATTAGCCATAAGGGTCATATATACTTAATTATAAGATGATAATGTCATAAATATAGTAGAAACGAATGAGTTATCAAAATATATGAGAGCATATTATTTTATTTTTTATATATAGTGGATCGTAGAATTAATTTTAGGTCGTTTACCGCGTTATGATGCATATTTATTTTTTGGGTGGGTTAAAAGATTTAAAACATGTTATTCGAGTTAAAACTCGATTATTTTATTTTATATTTTTCTCGATGTATTTAATAATATTGATTAGTGTTGGGAGCGAGTAAAGATTTTATTACGAAAACACCACCAATATAACTTTCCCTCCCGACCCTTTCCCTTTCTCCCTAACAACCGATCAAAAACCCCTCTTTTGGTACCCTTTTCCCAGCCAACCACCTTTCTTGTCTCCGGCAACAAGCGCCGCCACCGGCGATCACCTCGGCAATCTATTTCTGTCGTAGACTCCCTACTACCACCCTTACCCATGCCCTCCTTACCTAGCCGCCCCCATTTTTCGATTCTTTCTTGTTGTGGCCGTGTGGAATTTTTCACTAGACAACAGCCACCGGCCATGGTAACCCGACCACGAGGGCACCGGCTTCACCAACCCCAGCCCTCAGTCCCCGGCACCTTGCGTAGGCAACAATCGGCAATTGCAACGATTAGGTATAGAATTTGATCTGATGTTATTTAATAATAAAATGTTTTATTATCTTATTGTGATGCAAATGGTGTGATTGTAAATAGATGTTGGTTTAAATTTAAATGCATGTTAACAGATGATAATGGTAAATTAGGGCTAGACAATTAATTTAAAATTTACGTATATAGTTTTTATGATCAAATTAGTATAATTGAATACTAAGCTAATTATTGGAGTTAGGGTTAATATCTAGTTGGATGAGGATTCATTTCTTATGCCCTAAAATTAAAATACATGATGTTAATAATTGAATTAAGATGTAGTTAGTTAATTAAATAGATCTTAATCATCGATTAGAATGGATTGTATAATTAGAATGTAAATGTCATACAATGTTGGGTCATAGTTACTCATGAATGAATGCCTTAAGTTGAGATGTAGACGAAAATTGTTGTGGTTGTCTTGTATGGATTGATAAGGAGTGTAACATTCATGCATTATTTTGGGTATTACTATTTAGGCATGTTGTGTATGTATGAAGTAGGAGCTCGCCACCTAGGTATGAGAACACGCTCAGAGCTTTTACCAGGTCTGTTTAGGAGTTTTGCGCTCTATTCTATTATTACTTGCAAGGCAGGTTAAGTGACCTTTTATCGGATCCTACTTAACTCGGGTTATTTAATTAAGCTATTTTTTGATTAATAACCCTCGAGGATGAGATCCGTTAAGTTTGATTTCAAAATTAAGATCCACCACCATTTGCCTTCTGGCATATTATATAAATATCTTCTTAGGCATTTATATATAGTTTTATCCCATTTTCGTGAGACGAAAGATATGAAAACTGACTCATACGTACCATGAACTGGTGCACATGCTAGTCAAAGCGGGCTCTGGATTAGTGAGCGGGCTATTCCATTCTCGAGTGGGTCTGATAACTTTGCGTTTGAGGTCTTGATAACTTTGCGTTTGAGTTCCTAACGCCCTGAGAACGTGGAGGTTTACAGGTACTGTAAGTACATCACACGCCCAGACTTGTGGTTTGCTTCAGGAGAATTATGGAATAAAGGAGAGGGGCCTAAGATATATTGGTAGTCCCGAGGAACCAAGAAAATGAAATGAGAAAATGCCAAGAGATGCATCAGTAGAGCAATTACTTCGGGATGCTACCACGTTTACAGCCCGGCGGCTCCTCAGTAGGTGCCCTTCAGAGAGTTCTGGTGTAGTATACGAATGTTTTTCTTCACATGAGAATTAGCTCTCATGGCTAGTGTAACGACTCGCCCGTTTCGAGCCATGAGCCAAGTGTTACTATATGAAACTAAGTGTCTCATAAATTAATTTTTTATTAATTTTCAAGATTTTAAATAAACTCTTGACATAAAAGGTAATATAATAAATATTCAGAATAATCTAAGTCCCATGAACTGAACCAAAATCTCACTGCCATGCAAACAACTCATACCTGCGAAGGTAATTCCGCATTAGTAATAAAAACATTAATTCGTATAATTATAAGAAATAATTAATATATTCTACAACATCTAAATTATATCTTTTAGTGAGTATAAGCCTATACTGAGCTCTTAATATGCTGGGAGGGTGGTCGCCCATCTAGCTATAATCTCATATATGTGCACACACGTTACGTGGCCCTCGGCCTGTAGTTACCGATATTTACCATTAACTCACCCTCTCGGTATCATAAGTGCATAATGAACCGTCTTGCGCCACTGCGCCCTGTCACCCCTTTCAGCATAAGGGTAGGTATTTAATCTTTCAGGGGGTGCTACCCTATGTTGGATTGAGTCAATTCATTAACCCCAGGTGCACTCGGTGCATGGTGGTCGAATATGAACTCAAGTCGACCAAGACTCTCACATAGTAATTTTTTTATAGGGTGTTGCCCTATGTTAGATTAAGCTAATTCTTTGATCTCAGTTACACTCAGTGCATGGTGATCGAATGTAAACTCAGGCCGACCAAGACTCCCAAATCGAAATATATAATATTTCAAATAATTATATGGACATGAAATTGTGATGAGGTACTCGTAACTACGACACATAATCTTAATATAGATGTAATTTCTCTAAAGCAAATATGCTCACAAGTTATCCGGAGGATGTTTTATTTAACAAAAGAACTTTCCTTTATATAGAATAACATATATAAAATTCAAGAAGTCACTACAATTAAATTTTATAAATATGTGTGGAATTCAAAAGTCATTTGTATGATAACGTAAAATCAAAAGTAATTATTAAATTAATACGAATGAATGTTAAATCCTAAAAATATTATAAATATCATTATACCAATATGTTAAAGGTCAAAATCGATAATTTATAATATTAATTTTTTCAAGAATTAATTTAATTAAATAATATTTACGGTTCGTTCTAAGATTTAAAAAACCCTAAATAAAATAACCTAATTATTTTTTTCAGAGTTTTACAATCTCCCCAACTTAAAAATTTTCGTCCCTCGAAAATATAATAAGGAGAAAAATTGAGATTTTACAATCTCCCTAGCTTGGAAATTTTCATCCTCCAAAATATAATAGGGTCATGAGAAGAAAAATTGGTGTTCTTTTTTCTTGATTTAAGCATTGTCACTCATATATATAGTTAAAGTGGGGTACACGGTCTCATGACACGGTTATCCATATTGCACAGGTATCTCATACTACGTAGATAACTCCTCTAATTGTATAGGCATCTCATATACGCTCATTGGCTTAAGCGTCACGTGCACCTAGCATGATATATAAGTGGCACACCCATAATTATTTACCATCTAAAATAATGAATATTAATTCTACAAAAGAATGAGATCAACTCGTATATAAAAGAAATTTTACCCTCAGGACAGTGGACTCTTAGACTTTCAAGACTTTCAAGAAAGTAATGATACCACCTGTAACGAACCGTCATTCCAAGCCACAAACCAAGTGTTACTATATGAAATTAAGTGTTTCATAAATTAATTTTTTATTAATTTTCAAGATTTTAAATAAACTCTTGACATAAAAGTTAATATAATAAATGCTTTGAATAATCTAAGTCCCATAAACCAAACCAAAATCCCACTGTTATGCAAACAATCTCGAAAAAATCTCAAGAAAAGAATAGTCCATTAATAGAGTCATCTAGCTATCCCGACTCAACTCCATGCTCTCGAAAAATCTCAAGAAAAGAATAGTCCATTAATAGAGTCATCTAGCTATCCCGACTCAACTCCATGCTCATACCTGCGGTAATTCTGCATTAATGATAAAACACTAAGTCATATAATTACAAAAAAATTTAATATATTCCACAATATCTGAATAATCTTTTAGTGATTATGAGCCTATGTTGAGCTCTTAATATGCTAAAAGAGTGGCCACCCATCCAGCTACAATCTCATGTAGGGCACTCACACTACATAACCCTCGACGTCTAGTTATTGATATTTGTTAACTCACCCTCTCTGCATCACAAGTGTATAATGAGATAATGAGCCGTCTTGCGCCACTGCGCCCTGTTTCCCCTCTCGGCATAGGGGCAAATATTTAATCTTGGGGTGTGCCCTATGTTGGATTGAGTACATTGACCCCGGTTATGCTCGACGCATGGTGGTCAAATATAAACTCATGCCAACAAAGATTCCCAAATCGAAATATATAACATTTCAGTAATTATACGGACCTGAAATTGTGATGAGGTACCCGCAACTACAACACATGATCTTAATATAGATGTAATTTCTCTAAAACCAAATGTGTTCACAAGTTATCCAGAAAATGTTTTATTTAACAACAGAATTTTCCTTTATATAGAATAATATGTGTAGAATTCAAGAAGTCACTACATTAAATTTTATAAATATGTGTGGAATACAAAAAGTCATTTGTGTGATAACGTAAAGTCAAAAAGTAATTATTAAGTTAATACAAATGAATGTTAAATCCTAAAAATATTATAAATATCATTATACTGATATACTAAATAAAATAACATAATTATTTTTTTCAGGGTTTTACAACTAGTTTATTATAGTTTTATTTTAGACTGGTAAAACTTGTTACTGATATGTTTTTATAATATATATAGGTGATGAACATGAGTTAGATGTGTTAGCCTGGACAAAGGACAAGTGATGTCTCTTGCACACACATATTAGATGATAAATTATTTGATATTTTGTTGATATACTATTATCTTATGAATGATGTGATTAAATGCAAGACATGATGATATGATATGTAATGTGAATAAAATGCACAAGTGGATCGAGACCTAAATTTAAAGTGATTTATACAGTATATTAGAATTCTATATGAATGAAAATATCTAATGTATATATATTTGTATATGTTGGTTTGACAGGGTGGCCCCTAATTGTACTTTTAATGGAGATTATATCCGTTTTATTTTTGGAATTTTTATTAATTTTATTTCAATTATTATTGGTATGTAAATTGAGTTTTCATGTTATCCATATAGTAATATGTTAGAATTCTATGCATTCATCAATGTATATCGATTCGTACTTTCATCTTAAGATCCCTTCGAGAGTAGAACCGCATGAATTGGGCTTGAGTTAACCAACCTAGCCAAGACCCATGACATTTTAGTTCCGTTTATGAGCGTAAATTTAGGGTATCACAATGTATGTTAGTGTTAATTAATTAATTAATTAATTTTTATAATGGGCCTAGTTTAGATGATATTAATTTTTAGTTTATATATATCCAATGAGGTACAAACCATATGAAGAGTAAATTAATCTTAATTTGAATTATCAAATCCAATTTGTGTGCTTCTGTTGTCGTCCCCTCAGATGGAAAATTGCACTGCCATATTATCACATCTACAGTGGAAAACGAAGAAGTATATAGGTTTGAGTGTTTGAAGATAAAGAGGAATATTGACGGTTGGTTCTTCGTTTTCAAGGGAGGTTTGGTTAACTTTTTTCAAAATAAAAAACTCATAAAAGAACTGGGTCGTCGTTATAACCGTTGGGATGCCCAGTGAGGCCCCACTCAAAATTTCTTTTCCCTGCATAATTTCGATATTTTTTTAAAAAATTCTTTCTTTATATAATTTTGATGTTTTTCTTTTAAAACAATTCAGGGTTTTAGTGGCGCGATTGCATGGTCCGGAGTGTCATGTATACCATTCGTTGCTCCCAGATTCCTATTGATTGAGACTCAGTTTTTTTATCTAATTTTATTCCTTTGGCTAGTATAGGCATATATTTAGAGTCTAAGAAGATAATTATGAATTTATTAGATTACCATAGTGGATTAATTAGTAGTCAAATGTTTGTTGATCAATGGCTAGGATGATGGCACGTAGCGATCCGGGCTACTCATGCAGGACATGAACATAGAACATTGCTCCAATGCAATCTCATGACTACGACCACCATTCCTCCAACAATTTAATAATTTTATTTTTGCTTGCAAGTAACAATTTATGACTACGACCACCATTCCACCATAATGTTTCCTCCAACAATTGTTGCTCAATTTGATGAACAAGCGCATAGTTGCTGGACGATATGTTTAATACTGAAGCTATCATCAATCTTTGAATCGGGTCCGAGATCGAGTTTTACAACAGGAATTGTTGTTAAATGCCCAAAACCATTTGACAACAGAGAAATTAATTGCAAATAAAGAAAAAACCTACATACCAAACACAATTGCTACAGAACACACACATGCATGCAAAGGAAGCACTTACCATCATCCTGTGCATGCACCAGTGTAAGACCTAGGAGAATTACCTCAAACTTTTCGGCAGTTTTCAATTTCACGGTGTCTGCACATTTGAATTTTTAGACTTGTCATCTGACGATGGCCGGTTATCGGAATCTAACTGCCTGATCTCCTCAATCATTCGAACAACTTCCTCCATCTTTGGACGAAGATCGGGCACCTTAGCAACGCAGGACATTGCAAGCTGAAGCATCTGCACCATCTCTTCTTCAATGTTTTGGTACTTCAGTAGCTCCACATCAAATACTTCTGCAGTCCACTCTTCTCTCACTACCGACTGCACCCACCTAGGAAGGTCTACAATCTCATCATGGCTTGAAGATTGGAAGGGGGCCTTCCCTGTGAGCATCTCGAGGAGGAGGACTCCAAAGCTATAAACATCAGATTTCTGAGTGGGCTTCTTAGTTTCAAAGATTTCTGGTGCCCGGTAACCGGGGGCACGGGGCGTCATGGCCGGGTAATTCATGAGAGGAGAGAGGCCAAAATCGGAGATGCAACCTTCAAGGTCTGAGGCAAGAAGAACATTAGAAGACTTGATGTTGCCGTGGGCGAACTTGTTCCCTGCCTCAGAATGAAGGTGAGCTAATCCTCGTGCAGCACCTAGCAAGATCTTTACTCTGGCATCCCAGTCTAGAGAAGCCCTTCCAGAACCTCTGTTGCCTGTTTCCAAGTAACAATCAAACTGGTAGTTAGATTTAGAGTGAAATGAATGTATAAAAATATGAGGCCACTCTTCATGACTAGCTCTTGTTCTCTCCTATCATATTAACTTTAAACATAGGAAAATTATCACAAAGTTAATTTGAATTTTCCATTTTCTGGTTACAAGAATCTTTTTGTATAGACACTATCTATAACCAAATGAAAGATTGTCTTCATATATACAACTTCAACAACTTTAATAAAGCTCCCTAACTACCAGCAAGAGAGTGATGTGATGAAAGGAAGAGTATGGTACCGTGCAACATAGCAGACAGACTCCCAGCAGAAAGAAAATCACAAACTAGGAGCTTCTCATCTTTTGAGTAGTAATAAGCTCTCAAGGGCACAACATTCTGATGTTGGCCTACCCTTCCAATAACTTCCATCTGCTGTTCAAACTCTTTCTTGCCCACAACTACTTCCTTCAACCTCTTTACAACAACAGTGGTTCCTTCCTCTAATATGGCTTTGTATGCAGTCCCATAAGTTCCCTTCCCCAGGACCTCGGCAGAAGCCCTTAACAGATCCTCCAGGTCAAAGTTATAAGAGCAACCCTCAAAGAAAACAAGCTTGTTTTTTTTAGCTTCCTGCACTCCATATTCCTCCTTGGGTTTCTCACCCCTTCCACCGCTAACACCCTTACCCTTAAGCACAGTAACATCATTCCTATCCTTCCTCTTCAAACAACAAATGAATAAGAGGAGTGCCAATAAGAAAATCAACACTGCTCCACCCACTGCAATAGCTGTTATAGCTGCTTTGCTAAATACCTTTCTAGTGCTCTTATTTTGGGAATGACCGGATGTTGGGACAGGTGAGGACGGAACGAAAGATATTGGTGGTTGAGGCACAGGGGTGCAAGGAGCAAGAGGCTGCCCACACAACAAAGAGTTGCCAACAAATGAAGAATCTGGAAAGCCCTGGAGAGTAGCAGGAATGGCACCATTGAGATGGTTATAACTAAGGTTTAAGTTCCTCAATCTAGGAAGCTTGAGTTCGGGGATAGGGCCGGTGAGTGAGTTGCTCTCAAGATCCAATCCTGTCAGCTGTGTCAAGTTCTGAAAGCTCGGTGGTATTCGACCGTCAAAAGAGTTAGACGAGAGATCAATGAAAATGAGGTGAGTAGAGAAAGAAGTGGGAATGGTGCCAGAGAAGTTGTTTTTTGGAGATATAAAAATCTGAGATAAGGCAGAGAAGTTATGTCAGAAGGGAGAGCTCCATTGAGGAGATTGGACCTAAGGCTAAGTATTTCAAGCGCATCAAGCTTGCTCAATGTGTTTGGCGGAATTGGCCCAGTTAAGCCAACACCAGGAAGCCGGACACCTATTACACGAGTTTGATTTGCATTGCAGATAACACCAACCCAAGTCGAGCATAGAGAATTCCCATCGCTCCAGTTCAATTTCCTTCCATGGTGAATTTTAGATGCAAAGTCAAGAAGGGCTTCCCTGTCAGTTTGCAGGTCAGATGCAACAAATGGAAGGAGAGCTACAAGCAGGAGAAGTGGAATTGTTGGCAGCAAGAAAAAGTTGGATAACCTCTCCATCTTCCTACAAAAATGCAAATCCTTGCACTCCTTAGTCAAATTATGAACAATACACAGAAACAAAATCAAATTTCAGAGTTACAAAGTTACAACCACAAGTCAATACAAACATGGCACGGCTACATTGTAATATAAAACAAACCATCCTGGGTGAAAAACTCCAAGTTTCATATTTTAATGGTATTGAAATCTACTAATTTTTCTGACAATTACACAAGAAAAAAGCAGTATTACAACGCAGTCACATGCTAAAGATAAAAAGAAAAGCAGAAAGCAACAGAAGTCAGGGAGTGCAATCATGCTACCAAAGACTATTTCTTCAGCAAAAAAGAAAAAGGAAAGAAAAGCACCAACTCTGTGAACCAAAGATGACAAAATTGTCCTGCTCCCATGGACCTCATACCTCATCCCACCGAGAGAGAAAAGTTAAAGAGGCACAAAAGCTCTGTGCCAAGGACAATCTTATTGGCACAAGATAATGGAAATGAGACCCCATCTAAGTGAGAGTGAGAGAGAGAGAGAGGACTCTGACTGGCCACATGCAGTGTTACCATTACCTCCGGCGACCGGATTCGCCGGCCACCGGCGCTCGAGCGCAGCCTATTCTCCACCTTCGAAAGTGATTGTAGATCTCGAATTAGAATCCACCACAGACTGCTCGAGCTGGATGACATGAATCAGAAAGATAGCAGCTTTGAACAAGGGATGAGAAGCTAGAACCTCTCTAAGCTCGCCAAAGCTCTATAAAAGAAAGAAGATAGGAGGAAAAGCGACGAGCAGTAGCAGGAGAGGGCTAGATGGAGCTGGACCATGGTGTATGATTTGAACAATGACATAAAAAGAACGAATTTTTGAGGCAAAAAACCACAAATTGTTCACTTCTATAACCAAAAAAGATCACAGAACCAGAAACCAAATTAGAATTTCAACAACTGCTCACTTCTCTACCAATAAAGAAGCCAAAATCTTGCAAAAAAAAACACAGTACCTGCAACTCCGAAGAGAGAGCAGCCCACCAAATCAACCCGGGAGTTACAAACACAAACAAGTAGCAGGAAAAGCTCTAAACCAGCTCCCCATTGCCTCAAACACGGAAGCCTCACCTCCTCCTCCCACACCGCCGCCACCACTCAGAAAGAAACCAGCTTTCTCACAGAGAAGAGGAAACCCTAGAAGAAGACGACCAAGCCCACCTCCCACACACAGATTGGAAGCTCAAATCTCGAGGCTCCTCCTCTCCACCCCCGAAACTAGGCGTCCGCCATTAGAACTCCAACTCTGAGCTCGAGCTTCTTCCACGGTTATAATAGGAAGCTTCTGTTTATGAAAATTTGATATTAACACAAATGGAGTGAAAGTTCTTTAATTACTCTTTTGGTTTACATGCGCATTGTAGGTAAGGTATATTAAAGCTAATCATCCACCAAACAAATAGCAATGATCCCAAGTATAATAAATCAGATTAGAAGAACTCTTGTCACTAAGTCAAATTTTGTTAAGAAAAAATTTGAATGTGTGCTTTACTTAAATTCAATCTCATTACCTTTATTTTTAATCGAGTTTATTTTCATTTCAATTTATTCATTTTTTTACAAAAAAAATTGTTTTTTTATTTTAGTCATATTTAAGAAAATAGTTACACATATACATATATATGTGTGTGTGTATATTCACATATATTGTACAAAATTTTATAGTTGAATCGAGTTATCAAGTTGATTGGAGCATACAATTATATCAAATTTAATTAGCAATCATTTTAAGTATGAAGCATTATATCAAATAGACTGTTTTTGATAAAAATTTAATAAACAGACTAATCGTGGTAATTTGTTAACACTAGGGATCAAAAAATAAATATACCAATCTTCAACTGCCTAGGAAGCGAAAAGACGTAAATAGCCATAGTTTTGGATGGAAATTGCGAAAATGGCACTCGTCGTCACGTGCTTTTGGCCCGGTTTGCGTGGAGGAGCAAAACACGGGATCTATTTTGAAGAATCTGACCCGTTTGATTTAGAATTGACGGTCAGGATGGGTTTACATTTCCTTCTTTGGCACGTCTATTTTGTTATTTTTTGACTTGACCTGCTTCGTTTGACTCGGCTTAGTTTATAAATCCACATTTGTTCCACATTAATCATTTGGCATTTAATAAAAAGGGATTTATTTTTTTATTTTAATAAGTAATTTTTCTTCATTTAAAAAAATATATTAAAATATAGATAAAAGATCGAATTCAGTGGGCTGCATTTGTATGAACATTTTAACTATTTTACTTAATAGCTTAATAAATTAAGAAATATCATATCAATTGGAATTTACTTTTAAGGATTTATTAATAATGGGGTTAATGTGTAATCTATGTTATTATGTATGTTGTGTTGTCCCTCTTCCTTAAATATATAAAAAATAATTTTATTTTAAACAAAAATTAAATTTTTATACAAAAGAATAAAATTAACGAAAAGAGTTTTCTTTTTTAGTTTTGGGTTTTGGAGAAAAAAAAGACTATAAGGGCAGAAAAAAATTTTATGTAGATTGAATAACGATGAATATTTTATTATGATTCACTTTCATATAAACTGAGCCAAGTTATTAATTTATAATATTTTACTGTTCTATTATTTATTTATTATTAATACTAATTTTATAAAAATTACAAGTAAATTGATATTAAGGAGTTTATTTTCCGTAAATTTTTCTTATATTAAATTATAATATAATGAATTTAATCTAATAATTTGTCTTTTGTTTTTCATGTAAAATTAACTTTGTCCATTTTAGAATATATTTCATATCCTTGTGTCTATTTTAATTACTATTTTTCATCCTTAAATGTTAAAATAGATGTTTAGTTTTTGGTTAATCTCAACAATGCAGGCATTGAAATAGCCCATTGAATTATATTGGACGCGAAAAAACAGCCAATGAGAATGTTTACATGGTTTTATTAAGTTAATGCATATAAAAATCATTGCTATTTTCTTGAATTACATAAACATATAACCGCATTGTATTATATATATTTCAAGTTCATGCACAGAGGCTCTTAATCAAATTATATGTTTCCAAATAATATTTGACAAACACCAACGACCGTAGATGGTGATATCATTTTGGGCATTGCCTAATTGATAAGTCAAAAGTTGGTTATGTGATAGAAAAAAAGCCACTACAACACAAGTATACTTTTTCTATTGTGTAATTATATTGTCTATGAATTGCAACAAAAGCAGGGTTATCACTTTAATACACCAAGTGGTATTCTTTTAATTCTCATTAAAAAATCTTATCTTCTTTTGTAACACAAAATTTACTCTCCTTTTTCAATACCCGGATCCCATGGTCTAGATAGATATTGCTTCATCAAAGTTAATCAATCTTGGAATTTTCCGGATTCATCAAAAGTGTTCACCTTCTTCTATAATGTCAACTGGGTGGACCTTAAATTTTAATTTTTTGCAAAGTAATAAAAGTACTATGAAAATTTTGGTTTATTAGGTCAAGCATTAAGTACACATGTATTAATTAAATATTAATCACAAAAATTTTAATATTTAATAAAATATTATATGTATAAATTTTAAAATTCAATTAAACCTGGTTTGACCCGATTGAACCAAAATACATGATAATGGTTACAAATCTTATAATGATTATCAACATGATATTGAAAATTATGGTGTGGATTAAAGATAAGATGCTCCTATTTTTGTACTTGTAAGGAATTTAAAGCTATGATATTTCAAACTTACCCATTTCTCATTAAAAACTTGGCTTATGATCATCACTTCCATCATCCATGGACATAAAACTTTTTATGGTAGTGGTAGGTTTGGAGTGGAAGGCATCATAATTGATATATTGCTTGTTTCCAACTGCATTGATGATGGACAGCTCTAAACATCTACCAGTGGCATATATTCCGGTTGAAGAAATAGATATGAGAGAGGTGATCACATAGTGGATGCCAGCATGCCCAAGGAAACTGGCAAGCTAAGTTTTAGAATAAGAGAAGTTTTTGCATGGCAAGAGTTGTCACAGTAGAATTGATATCAAAGGACAGTTCATACTTCATGGGCAGGTTGGTGCTCATATCTAAATGGCAGGACAGTGACAATGAATACATCATGAGAGTACCTCTGATCAGGTCAAATATATATGCTCCCCTTCAGTGCTCTGATCATTGCTGTGGCCAAAGTTTATTGCTTCAATTCTCATTCCTAACTTTGGTTTGTCAATATATACATATCTTTTGTGAATTGTGAGGGAAATCTATATTGGTCACCAAAATGTTTGTAATTTGGATTAATGAAATTATTTTAGTGACTGGGTATATCAAATCCTTGGCTTAGCAGATTAGGGTTTGAAAAAAATACAATTAACATGGAAACTAGAATGTTCACTGTTAAGCATGTCAATCCAATCGAATTTGCACTTTTATAGCATGCCAAAGTGTGCAACTTGAACACCTCAAAAGAACTCACTGTCGTAAAACAAAAGTTTTTCTAAAATATCCCTAGGTCAAGCACAAACACTATCAACTTGGATGTGTGTATATATATTATAATGCAAATCTGATTTTGTAAGCATTCCAAATTTGTTGGGAGTTTCCATGGACACAGTGTGGAGAACAAAAGATTATGATTTGGCTTTGATCTTTTTATTTAAACAACGTAAGAGGGAAAGAAGAAGTATGTTAGCCAGAAGGCATCACATGGCTGGGGTCCCCTTTCTGGCAGGAAGCATAACTACTTTTGGCCTTCCTGTTGGTCTTTTTCAATTAGAGATGGAGGAGGAAGGAGGACCAATCTTTAATCAAAGCAAAGGAAAGAGAATTGGCAACTCTGTTAGCTAAGCCAAATTATTGTTAGAGAAGTTATATTCTTGTTTTGAAGGTCTGCATCATTCTTGGGCACAAAACCCAAATAAGCAATTACAATGTTAACATTAGACTTGCCCAACATTCAAAACTACTTGCTGATGTGGTGCAGTTAACAGTGAGAACTGAATTGAGTTGAAAACTCCAAGATTGAACTTTTACTTGACAGTGAGGAGTGAAATGCAGGCAAGCCTTGGCATCATATGAAAGTGTTGTGGGTAATTATAAAACTTATACATGAAGCGCTTCATGTGTATATAAAAGATCAAATATGAAGTTATATAATGGGGTTTTTTTATTCTAAAACTAGATATCAGTTGTGACATAGACCGCATGGAATTAATGAAAGAATGTCATTGTGTAAAAGATGAAACAAAACGAGCAGCAGAGATTTTTCTTCCTTCTAAAATGCCCTCCCACACACGCACTCTTGGACCAAAACTGGATCACAAACACTATTTCTCCAACATTTTGTCCTTGGAAGACAGCCCAATACCATACGCAAGTTACATGACAGTTATTAAATACTGATGGGACGTTGCAACTCGCTCTCTCAATTCACAATTTGTTATGGTTCAAAAGTTCTACGGTCACCCAGAAAAAAAGTTCTACAGGTATGGACTTGGCTATGGTCGGAAAAATGCCAGTGAGCAACAAACGAAAAAATATGATGGAAAGCAAGCGACAAGTGCAGAAAAGTGGGTTTCAAGCACGCTTGATTATCTCTTAAATTTCCTTACTTTCTTGGTACATCTCCGCTCTTTTCGCACAAAGAACTTAACCATGATTCAAATTCAACATAAACAATCTGATGGATAATGTGGGCACCTTTCAATGGGGCTGTCGCAGTCTTACAGCATAGAGCAAGAAGAAGAGCAGAAAACATTCTGGTTAGAGGTGATGTTTGGATGTCAAAACGGAGAGGAATGAACACAAATGTGACATTGACGAGGTTTGGCCACAATGGCTTTGTGTTCTCGACATCTTGTGATCATGGGAGGAACCACACAATGGAGAAGACAGGTTTTAAGACAGATGGGACGTTGCAACTGTTCATATATGTACAGTATTACACAACAAGGTTTGGACAAAAACAATCATCTCTATTGTTTTTTATTGACTTGTTCCATAATCTCGAAATAACAATTCTCGTCTTAGAAGACAGCCAATGCAAAACAAGGTATAAAGCAGCCAATTTTCTATGTTTTTTAGACAAGAAAATTTTCATGTAGGCTATCAAAAATGTGTTCATGGATATATAGTATATATATTTCAAGCCCCGAACAATAAGATATCCACTGATGTGAATCCGAAAGACTTTAACTTGGTGCCAATCAAGTTTCCATTCAACAAGCTCAATCTTGTTGAAACCGAAAAATATATCCCCAAAGCGATTATTGAGATCGGTGAATGAGAAGAAGAGATCCAGTTGAAATAGTTGTCCTCAAGCTAGTCATTCTCATATATATCAGCCTTGTTACCCAATGTCTCACTCAAACAAAACTATAGTCAATTTTCTTCTTCACATATTTTACCCCAAACAACAGTATTTTTTCAACTACATACCAACACCAATATCCTGATCATTCAAAACATGAGGTTCAACAACTAAGTAAAGCATCGGGTTACGGAAACAACCCTTTAATCCAAACACACAACAAAAAATGAAGCTAGTAGCCAATATAGGTTTAGTCTTACCAGATTTTGCCCATTACATGAAAGGCAATATGTAGTACAAAGCTGCAATGTAAAGCAGCTAGACAAAACCTACAAGGCAAAGTATGATCTCCATTATATTCTATCAAGATATACGTGAAATACCCCTTAGGTTTCACACAACTGTGCTCACTGCTCACCCCAGAAATTTGCTGGTACATCTTGCAAGCGTACCAGTTCAATAAAAGCAGATTGATTGATTAATCAGAGTCTGCGTACACCTCCTCATCAGATGCTTCGTCAAACGTTCTCATATCAAGCTGATAGCGAAGGATCCCACCGATACCACCAAAGCCTCTACAAAATTGGGAACCCTCCTGCGATTTGTTGGTAACAAACTCTAGGCTGCAACCAAACTTTTTATAACAATTAGCAAACCACTCGAGTAAAGCCATCTTTTCCTGAACTTCCAGTTCTGCAGAGGTAGTAGAATCCCGGAAGTTGCTTTGATCAGCTTCTTGCTCCTTACTCAAATGCTTGATGAATACTTCTCCAGTCACACTATTTTTAAGCTCATAGCGACTAATGTCAAGATTTTCCCAGACAATAAGAATCTCCACTGCACCCATTTCTAGAGCCTTCAGCGTATCCTCTACACCAAAAACATATTTCCCTGTGTCTTGGCTTATTTCCTCAAAATACTTTCCAATCAATTTCTTCTCTTGAATGAATTTCACATTTGAAAGGATCTCTGAAGAAAGCTCTATTGCCTGATTAAAACCATTTTCACCACCATAAGATACATCCACCACGTTCAGAATCTTAGCTTGAAGTCTAGGATCAAACATGTCCGACTGACTCAACTCTGTTTTGAAATCAGCACTACCTGCCAATATCAGACCTGCAACATTCGGCTGACTAGTTGCTGGATTAATGAAATATTGAGTAGCAAGCTCAGCTGTCTTGCGAACATAATTATGACGCTTTTCCATTCGAAGACGTGCAAAACGAAGTGCAGACTGCCCTCCTCTTCCATGCTTCTTAGGCAAGTCAACAGTGAACTTATGTAAGACTTCTCGCGCATTTCCACTGAGGGTGCCAAATAGAGCCCCATTACCATCCATAATTATGAACCCAAATTTATCATCTGATTCTAGAAGTTCATTTAGAGCTTCAGTGTGGAACTTGTTGTCGCAAAGGTAGAGGGAAGCATTAATAGGTTTGAATGGTTCAAAATCAATAGTAATCTTCTTTTCCTTGCCATCTTCTGTAACAATTGTCCCCGTATAAAGGACCAACCCATTGGGTGGAACTTTGTTATAAAGCTTGAGTCTCTGTTGTGCAGAAGTGATAGCTCCTAGAACAGACTGCCTGTTAACTCTGCTTTTAATATTTGAGGCTGTTCCGTATTCATCACCCAACATCTTTGCTACCCGAGCAATCTGGTCCCGTGGAGGCATAATAAGTGAAATCATGCTTGTTCCATTGCCCCTAGCAGCCTCAAGTGCTTTAATGAGTTTCTTAACCTTCCATATCTCAATATTTTTATCAGTTTCCTGACCGTCTGACATGGTGAATGAAGCAAAAAAGAATCTGCACACAAGGCTAACATATTAAAACTTAAAAAATGCAGAGTAAACAAAAAGGATAATGGAGATCCAAAATTATAATGCATTGACAGATTAAAAAAATAAGTCAAAAATATTAAAACTGAAAGAATACAGGGTAAGCAATGCAATAAAGCAGAAAAAAATCTGAAATAATAACGCATTGATAGATTAAAAGAAATCTCTCATGACTTGAAACATTGATGGGTAAAAAGATCAGATTTGTTTCATGTACTCAGTTAATCTATTATAGGTAGAAGGGAAGGCACAAAGAAAATGGAAAATATTTCCTATTTAGTAGATGTTCTAGAAAAGTTAATGCACCGTTGACTCTAGTGATAAATACAAAGGTTATAAGTCATGTCTATTATAGGTGTCATGTTGAAACAGACAGTTACTTTTATTCTTCAAAGACTACAAAAAATTTTCCCACCAGAATACCAGATGCAAACTCCTATAGTTTACGCTAGAAGAAGTTTTGGATAGCAATTTACATATAGCTCAAAATTTTGTTAACAACTTCACATGACTGCTTGAACTCACAATGACAGTTTTCTAATCTAAACTTCAACTTATCACTTAACTAAAAATAGCTTGTTGACAGCTAAGGACAAGCAAAAATATCCGTACTCTATAGGTAGATTTGCAACACAGAGAAAATGAGCTCAAGCTAATGGACGTGAAAAAAGATCAACATAATGACAATCTTTGTGAGATGGAATCAACTGAAACACTCACGAAGTATTTAGTTCATAAATAAAGCATAATTTTAAAAGGATTCCACTTGATCATAATCCAACTATAGAAAAGAATTTTCTATATCACTTTGCTTGTTTTCCTCCACCATTAAAATTTTTCCATACAGTCTTTTTTCAAATTGCACACAAATTAGATGAGACAATGACATAACATATGAGCTACAGATATTTTTTGAAAGAAATTTAGGCCAATCCTTCATGGTCAAAGTCATAAATTTGAAGCTGAAAAGTGCAGCGTAAGATTAGTTTTAAGTGAACAATTCAATTTCCACCAAGCAATCCATGGGACACAAGCCAAAGTTCATCCCAAAACTTACAATATATTCCTACAGCATGCACAAAATACCCGACTATTAACAAAAACCTAAATTCAAGTATGCTTCTCAGACAAAACAAACTGCTCAAAAACCCTAATCAAGTATGATATTCACGATATGCTCAGATAACAGTATCATAAACAATCTCTATCCATGCTGATTTAATTCTATTCAATACAATAATTCTTATAAAAAAAATAACAACAGACAACAAAAATAAAAAACAATAAAAAAATCACAGAATTTGATGTAGAGAAATGCTCCATACGTAAACTCTATTTTAAGTGGACAGTTAAAATCCCACCAGACAACCCAATTCCAAATAAAAAACTCAAAAAATCAAGACCAAGTATAATACTCACAAAAATACCCACAAAACAACATCAGAAACACTCACTACCCATACAAGAACAGCAACCTCAAACCCCCAAACCTAAGCATACAATTTAAAGCCTAAAATTTTAAGCAGAAAACTGCACTACAAATAAGCCTTGTTTTAAGACTAACACAGTTCAAATCCACCAAACAATCCACCTTCCGAATCAGTAGCTCAAACAAACCAAGACCAAGTATGATACCCACAAAAATACCCATAAAACAGCATCGGAAACACTCTCTACCCATGCAAAAACAGCAATCCAGAATCCCCAAACCTATCCATCACACACATCCCCTCGATCTTCAATCTAACTCAATCCATAACAATAATTCTTCTTCTAAAAAAAATCCACATGAACATCAAACAACCAAAAAAGAAGTACGACCAATCATATCATGAATTAACAACCCGATTACGACGATATCAAAAGGGAGAATCGTGGGTGAAAGATCGAACCTTGCTAGGGTGAAACCGTGAAACCTTGGAGGGGATGGAGGAGAGGGAGTGAGCGGAGGAAGGGGAAGTCTCTTGTTCGGAAGGGACAAAGTATGGAGAGATGAAGTGTAGACCGTTGGATGGAATGGATCGGACGGTGGTAGTGGTAAGATGGGATACGCGACAAATATTTCCGGGGGAGATGGTGGCGCAGATCTAGCCCGACTTCGGTTAGTTGTCGGTCTGAGTTGGTCGGGTTGACCGAAACCCAACCCACCTTTTATTTTAGCCTAAACCCATACTAAATCCGATTTTTTTTCTTTTTTTTTTTAAAAAAACTTCAATAGTTTGATTTCTATCTTCTAAAATAAAATCCGACCGAGTTTATTTCTCATATATAGGTAACCCAACGTCTGACCATTTAATTTTTTTAAAAAGGAAAAAACTCTGACCATTTAAATCTAACCCAATGAAAAGAGGAGAGAGAGTTTTTTTTAAAAATAAAAATAAAAGGAGAATAAATAAGTGTGAGAATATATTTTTTAATATTTTATTTTATTTTTAAGAAAACAATAAAAGAAATATTTCATCATGAAAGAAATCTCTTTCATAATTATTTTTCCTGTGAAAATTACAAAAAAAAAGAGAGAGAGAAAAGTGAATGATGTTGTATAAACTCTCTCTTTTTTCAAACCCACAAAATAAAATTATTGAAAATTATATATTTCGTTTTATTTTTTTTCACACTCATTTTATTTATTTTTTCTTTCACTTTAAATACAAACTTAGCCACAACAAAAAATTATTGAATGATATTCATGATAATTGAGAGAAGGGCATATGTAAATTAGGATGGCAATGTCAATAAGGTAATAGAAGTTGAGTTTGAGTTTGTATAATTTTAAAATTCATTTTAAGTACTTATGCTTGATTTATATTTAATTTAACTTTTTGATAGCTTAAGCAAGTTCTAACCGGACTCGTTTTATAAGTTTTTTTGCTACATTTTTTTGAAGTCTGTGTAAGCTCGAAAAGAATACTCGTTGGGCTTACCTTACGATATTGTAATCTTAATTTTAAATTTTAAAATAAATATTTGTTCAAATTACAAAATAATAGGTATCTAGATAATTTTTTAAAATTTAATTATTGTAAAATATACAATGTAGATATTTTTTGAGTCACGTAGCAAAGTACACGATTAGCTGACAAATTGGTTACAATTGTTGAATTAAACAGACAAAAAATAAGTATTAGTCAACTATGGTGTAGTGTGTGTATATATATAAATAAAATTTAACTATAAGTGAAACAATATGCTAATAAAAAAATCTAAAAAATATAATTAAAATTATATTTTTTAAAGGGTCGTTACTTCGAATATTGTCAACCTCAAATTCTTTAAGAAAGTAAAATAAAAATATCTTTTATTGTAGAAGGCTATGAGCTTAAGTCTTGACTAATTTCAATTTGTAATATTTTATTTAAATAAGAATATGTTTAATTGTATAGAAAAAAATATAATAAAAAAATTAACTAATTATAATTCATCTTTTTATTCAAATAAAATATACCTTTAAAGACAATTAAAGTTGATATATAAGATATTAAATTATTATAATATATTTTATTATTCATCAAAAATTTATATGTAAAATTAAAATTTAATTAATATAAATCGCTCGTACTGTAACATCTTATCTTGTATTAAAAAAATGAGAATTCAATATTGACCATTAATTTAAAACATGAGATTTAAATACTTAAAATATAACAAAAATAAAAAAATAAAAAATTGAATTATTACAATTAGGAAAATCATTCCTGGAAATGTGGAATAGTTTTGGGCTTTATTTTTTTAGGGAATGTTATTTGCCAGGCTCTTGAGGCAGACTTGCTGTACTTGACGAAATAGATACTGGATTAGATGTTGATGCTCTTCGAGATGTGACAGAAGCTCTCAATGGCCTTCTGACCCCAGAGAATCCTGCTTAGATGATTACACATTCGTTCATGTGATGGTAATCAATCTACTTTTTGTTTGACGTCGCTGAAATTTTATGCTCATGTCAGTGTAATTTACAAATATTCTTATACATAACCAAATTTAGTCCACATAATATTAATGTTATAATTGGTTTTAATTTAGTCCACATAATATTAATGTTATAATTGGTTTTTTTTCTCCGTGAATCTGTAAGCCTAGAGTTGGGCAGTTGAAGCGTGACCAACTTAGCTTGTAGTCTTGTATTGCATTTAGGTTGTTTGAACTTTGCTGCATTTAGTGTTGGGATTAACCAAGTAAATTAAATATAAATTCCTTATTTTTTGCACATCATAAAAGAGAAGTACCAAACAAATATAAATATCAGGCAAGATAATTTTACGTAGAAAATTTTAAATTTGAGAACAAAATTACGGGGCAAATTTTGATACAGAATAGATTTACAAATGAATAAAATTTTTAATATCAATTTATTATACTTTTATAAAATTGGTATAAAATCGTAGAAGATAATGAAGGAAAAATATTATAAATTAAGAATTTTTCAAAGTTACTAATGACGATTGCAATCGAATCTCAATAAAATATTTACTTTTCTCTAATCTATATAATTTTTTTCTCCCTTTACAACATTAATTTTTCTCCAAAAACCTAAAAACCAGAGAAGAAAAGCTTTTGTACGTTATTTTATTCCTTTCAACTAATTAAATCTATAAAATCTTAATTTTTATCTAAAATTGAATTATAAGTTCATGTATTTAGGAGGAGGGACAACTCAACATTTAAAAAGTAATGAACAACGCCTGGACTCCTTGTTTTGTGGATTACTTTTGTCCTCAAGGCATAGGCTTTTAGATATTTTCCTGCAAGGTAATTTTTGTTAGCATATACGAACAAGATGACCATCCTTGCATCATGCCAATCCCTTTGCTGGGTTTTTGAACAGAGCATTTGCTTGCTGGAAGGACTATCATTGCATTATTGTCTTCAGCAATTTATTGTAAATGTCCCCCACATCATCTGACCATAGATGTTGTATAATGAACTATTTGTTCTGTATTTAAGGTCACATAATTTGGAATGATTAGGTTATGCCATTAACTACCCCTTCTTGCACTGTATCTTTTCCAGGAAGATGGCAGAATAGTGAAGCAGGAGACATTTCTTTAGCAGAACAGATTATAAAAGAAGGATACAAGGATATAGCTGCTTTCCAGTGACTGGTATTGTTTATTGGAGTCATTTTTTCTGTAAGGATATATATTTTTAAAAAAACGAGTAATCTTACCTGGTTGGAATAATTTTTTGGGGAATGAAGTGACTAGAGAGGATATATGTAATAATAGTGGCACTCAGCCATGAAGAGGGCGAAATAGAGTTCAGTTACTATGCAAAGCCTCAAACAATATACGAGGTGGTCAATAATTTATGAGAAAAACTGAAAATAATCCTAAACTAAGCAACTTCTTAGTTGCCTTAAATAGTTTTGGAAAATATAAAATCCCAAATAAAGTTAAGTTCTCTGTATAAAACTAAGATTCTGTTTAAAAGACTAAGATAACCTACATCAGGTGTTTAGGATTACAAACATGGCAACGTTTTTCTGAATACGATTAAAAAGATAACTTTTTACTCACAGTAAAACATGTTTTCAGATGCTTTTTACCATAGAAAAGGGTTAGTGTTAGATTAGTGTCTCAATCTGATTCGTTCTGTTTTTTTTTTCAAACTTTAGGAGTAAGAGAAGTTCAAATGTTTGATATTTGATTACCTGCCTTGTGGGTGACTATATTCTGTTCATTACTTTATAGACTTCGAAATGATATGCATCTCTTACAAATACCAAGTATTTTACATGAATGATGCAGAATCCAACTTTGTTCCTGCTGGAGCTGTAATTGTATATTTGTCCCCGGATTCTTGTGCATTGCATGTGGCATGGCTCTATCAATTTTGTTCAGTTTGCTCCTCTCCATAAATGTGCAGGTATAAACGGACAAATGTTCTGCATTCACAGTATACATGTCTACTATCATATTTTAGCTCACTTCGCCATGTGGAGGCATAGCGTTTTGTATTTTTGTATTGAGCCTCTGTCTTGAATCGTTTTATATGAAACAGTAGAGTTATGTAAAATATCTATCAGCGGTGGAGCAGTAGAGTTGTAGTTATGCTTTTTTTTTCAAGGTTTTTGTTTTATCCTTGAGATTATCAAGAAGTGCATAGTTTGTATTCATCGGGCTTGACTGACCAAGCTACGAGCATGATGAGCCCTAGCTCGGCTTGGCAAGTTAGAGTCAAGCCCAGTTTGTTGGCTCATATATATATTAAAAAAAAAAGTTACAAAATGTCAAGAATTTGCAAGTAAAAACTTGAAAATACAACCTTCCATTACTTTCTATGCTACTTTTATCATTTCATAAATAAATTATATATTTTCGAAACCTAACAAGGCCAAGCCTTTACAGAGCCGAGGTCAGCTTGGATGTGGCTCCTCGGACCTGTCTTTGGGGAGGCCTGAAACTTGGCAAGGGCTTAGTTCATTGTCATGCCTACTCTAACCACTCTGCAGTGATGCAGTGGGAAACAAGCTACTGTAAGTCTGTAACTCTAAGAGGCATCTTTTTTCTCCTCTCGACGAAGGGCTAAGCACATCTCTGCTCGCCATTTGCCATTATACATCAAACTTATAAGCTCAAATTACAAACCAGATTTCTAAAGAACGAATACGTCCGATCATTCAGATACAATGATAGCTTTAACTAAACAAATGATAAACTTAAAAAATAATGTCATATAACATAGGAAGCAGCAGACATATTTCAAACTAGGCCAAAAGGCTCGGGCAATGACTCAAACCGCTGATCAAAAACTGGGCTCTGGTCAGATTTATCTTCCACACTATGCAACCAATTTGTGTTCTTCGAGTCCTCTTTGCGCAGGATTGAATCATATCGGTAGCTCTCGTATACATCCTGTTCAAGGGTCGTTTTTGCCATGACCCACCCACTTTCGCCTCTGCGCTCACGGTTGCTATCTGGTGACTTTGTCATGCAACCGTTGCTATAGTCAGAACCATTGCTTCCAACAGATGACGGTGAATCAGAGAACTGGCCTGGCCGTCCTTGAGTAGTCCCTGACCGAATGCTTTGGGGATAAAGAGAATTGCTTGTCACGCTACGAATGCTTCCAGCACTCTGTCGGATATCCTGAATGGTGAAAGCCAATGAACTTATAAAAGCTTGGAAAATAAAACATATCTAAGTTTCTGTGTTTACTTGGTAGCCCTGTGTTGGAAAATAAAAGCCTGGTTTGGGGCAGCTATCCTTCAATCATTGTAATGTACGATAGATTTCAGAAACATGGTTGGAATAGTCATATGCATTGCACATACGCTATTTTAGGAGATAGCAACCTCAAATTGTTCACGCAAGACAGAGAATTATGTTCAAGAACAATTTAACATTTTCATGCTGCTAACGCTAGCCTAGATAGACAGTGATGACGATGAATTCTAGCCAGTTCTGAAGCAAAAGAAAGTATAAATGCATACCATGTGCTTTAGAGCCATGTCAAAAGACTTCTTTGAAATTGCTCTTCCAAAACCAGCGCTTTCAGATGCTGCAGTAGGCCTCACAGGTCTTGAGGCCGCAGGCTTCTGAACTTCAGCTACTGCAAGTTCATGACCATTACTCTGCAACTGGCTTTTTCGGGAGAGCTCCGGCAGCCTACCTCGTGTTACAGTTGGTGATGATTGTCTTCTCGGAGGATTCACTCCTGCTACCGGCTCTGAGCTCACTCTGACAGTCAGTGCAGCCCCAGGGCGAGACCTCCCGGCAGAAACTGGTCTATCAGGCAAAGTGGTCCTCAGATTCGGTGGAGCATCAAGCGGGAAATCCGGGGGCACAATGGGCTGTGGTGGGGCACGAGCTCGTGGACTAGGTGAACTTGCTCGAGATGAAGGTGCTGTTACTCTTCCAGGAGGGGCACGCCCTACAGAGGAGGAGCGTGGAAGAGCAGAAGTCGAAGTTGGGAGTGAATTTCTGCGGGTTGGAGTTGATGGGCGGGAGGCAGAACGATCGACTGTTGAGTTTAAACTTGTAGAAAGTTGAGGGCGTGAAGTTGGTGTAGAAGGTCGACAATTCTGAGATGGCCGTGCTTTTTCGGTTGATGAGTTCAATGTTGGCCGGCTTTTGGTAGGTGTTGATGAGCGTGTTGGTGCAGGACGAGCTGCAGCAGCAGAGGCCCTTGTCGAGCTCGATCGTTGAAGTGGGAGTTGCTGGTCTTGAAGATGTGACTGACGCTGTACTGGTGTTGAGAATGGAGGTTCTGTTGGAGTTGGAAGAACAGGTGGAGCATATGTTGGAGATTGAAGGCCTGGTAGCAGAGCTACTTCTGGTTGGCTTAGTGGAGTGACCATTTTCTTGGCTAGTAACAGAAAGCTGGTAAAGTGAAAACAATGGATTAGATGGCTCCAGGAAATCCCCATAGGGAAAGATACTCACAGTTAAAAGTTAAAACAAGCAAAAGTCGATTAGACCGAGCACGATGACATTAGAGCAAAAAGCTTACATACCCTTGAGGTTTTACTGGCAGAGACCGGATCGAACTGAGGAATTGCTTCTAGGAGCTGCACCAGGTAACTGAATATTGCTGGCATTCGTGGAAGAAAAGAGAGGAGTTTCTGGAGGAGTGAGAAGCCTGTTTAAGTGGCAGAGGTGTTATGTATGCCAAATTACGTTCACTAACTCTCATAATGCTTGCTTCGGATCATGCAATTTCCAGAACATCAAAAAAACATTTACTCAACGGCATCAGAACTTCAGGATCTAGCTAGAGCCATGATAAATATTTCATGCAGTGCCTCCTTAACTACCAACATCATTCACAAGCTCGGGGATTAAATTTGATGATGCAATTATTGTATTAATAAGTAAACTAATAGTATACGGTTCTTCAAGCCGTGACATCCCTATATGCTAAATTCTATAGCAATGGTATTTGTTGTATGCACCATCAAAAGGCCAGTGATTTTGTACATATAGAGCTCATATCCAACCGGAGCACAGTTAACTATAGCAAGCAGATCTGAGCAAAAGCAAAAATAATTCTTTTCACAAATTTTTGTTTAGAACAAGGGCCTACCAATCATAATCATGTTTTCCCCCATCAGGAGATGATAGCAAATCATCCATCGCGCTCCTAAACGCCACCTGCCTAACTGATCCTACTGAAATCCTCCCTAGCTTTAGCATCACTGCAAAACCCACATCTCTATGCATCAAAAGTCAGGCAAAACCTTGAAGTCAAAACATCAAATTTAGACACCAAGTGACCAAAAAAAACAAAAAAAGTCACTTCACTGGAAAATGAGCTTAGATTAGTAAAAAAGAAAAAGAGAGAGAGAAGGAAAAGAAAAAGAAGAGAGCATAAGCAGTATAAAAACCGGGAAAAATCCAATTTTATTTATCATGAAACAACTTTCTGCTAAGAATTAGAGTATGAACAAGGTAAGACCTGCGGATCAAACTCTGAAGTCAAAATAACAAAATTGAGCAATCCATCATATATGTGCTTCAAATTTATCATAAATCCTAGCAATGTTTACATTAACACAACCTTCCCATTGAAAACAATAATAAAAAAAAAATCCAATTTTCATTTTGCTATAAACTAGAGTATGAACAAAGTAGGATCTTTGAATCGAGAAAAACTAAAATTTATCAACTTCAAGCTGCCACAGAACAACAAAACACATCAAGTAATCAGCATTCGTCATCACCAGATCCCTATAGTGATCAACGAAGTAAGAACCAGCACAAGCAAGAGCAAGGTTCGGACCGTCGGATCCGGGATGCGACGCCGCCGGGACCCCATGGCGGGCGCGGGCGAAGAGATCCAGATTCTCACCGCGGTCGCCGGCGCGGCCACTCCGGCCGCGGGAGGGACCGGCAGGGGTGGCCCTCGCCGCCGCCAGCACCTCCCCGAGATCGGATTCATCCCGGAGGCGGCTGCTACGGCGGCGTGTGGTGGCCCATTGGCCGTCGCCCGGCGGCGGCGGGCTTTCCGGCGGAGGCGTGAAAGGCGGCGGCCTTTCCGGGTTCAAACGTCCCGTGCTATTTAGGCGGGGCCGGGCCCCACAGTGCACATGGTGTAGGTCCCGCGGGGTATTTAGATAAGAAAATGTGGGCCCCCAGCTAGCTTCCTTATCGATTCGAAAATTTTATTTGTATTTTTACATATTGAGAAAATAATTTTTAGTGAAATTTACAAAAAAGAGGGATATTTTTATTCATAAGTCACAATTCTAGGGAATAATTCTATATATTTATAATTTTATATTTATATTTTATATATTTACATATTGAGAATGGATAGATTTGCCCTTCATGACTCCAAGTTTCTAATCACATTTTAAATTTAACTCAATATATTTTTTGAGGGCAAACTTGTCAATTGCTCACCATTTTCCCTTCAAATTATATATATATATATATAATAATAATTTGCTCAAATCATAAATTATTTCTCTAATTTTTATAACATTTATAAAGTTCTTGAATTTCTGATAAACCAATGATTTTTGAATGATTTAAGATAACAAAGAATATAAATCAATCTTTTCCTTCTTATTTTTCCCCCCTGATATCAGAGGATGTTGAGGTGTAGATCCTAAACTATGATCTATATCATTATAAATAAAGAAAAATTAAATAATAAAATGTCTTTTCTAATGCTAACTCTCTTCTCACGTTGCAAATATATGGCTGGACTTAAAGAATATAAATCAATATAAGACAAAATTTTAAAGATAACATAAATTTGATAATTATCTGAAGAAATTATTTGTGTTGGTTTAATTAGAGTATGTATATCACCAAAAATGGTACAAATTTAAATCATGATCGATATGTGATAATATTGGGGCGGGACATCATTACCGGTTTTTTCTACCTCAATAGCTAAAGAAATGTCTCACTTCATATTTTCACAGTGTTTTCATTAATAATAAACAACCATCATTGCCCTTCATTATCAATTCCATTTCTTCTAGCTTTTGCTTCCTTCAACTCTTCATAAGTTTTACAATGACCATGTATTTAACTCAGAAATTGAATGCCATAATATGATAATATTATGGAAAAATGTTCAAGCATTTTTTGCTCCACAAATAAAACAATTACTCAGATAGTTTTAGCGGATCGAGTTGTCGGTGATCCGAGCCCCTCAAATGTAATTTGTCAAGGATTCAAATTATAATAACTCCAAATGGTTTGCAGGAAACTTGACAAGGAATGGCCAAGACCATGTCTCCTCAATGAATGCAAACTTACAATAACAGCACCAGACATGTAAATGAAGTTTCAAAGCTCACAAGATATATACATAACAACGTGTTTGTGTGCCTGGCCAGGAAATTTAGAGGCTGAGAAGGGCTTTGATGTCCTTGTTCTGTAGATGAGCTCTCATGCAAGGTTACAAGATTGTTGTACCTTGTGAAGCTTGGGGGTTGACCTGCTTGGGTATCCAATGAAGGTGGAAGAAAAGAGGAGCAATTCATGCATGTCTCCAAGATATGGAGTCACTGTGAAGCAAAGACAACCAAGGAAAGGGATGGTTGATCAGAGGATTCATGTGATGAGGATATGGTTGACCCAGAAAATAATGGAGGAGAATTCCAAATTTTATTAAGATTTATGCATTTGAGTTTTTAAATAAATTGGATAATGGGATGCCCCTTCGGTTTATTTTATTCAAATAAATAAATTGATCAATTGTCTTCATCTTAAAAATATGGGTATGATTTCTCTTGAAGTGGTTAATACATATTTAATTAGGGGAAAAGAAAGATCATTATGGGCACCATGCATCACACCAAATCCAGCCTTTTTAAAGTGAGAGTAATGCATGGGGCTGAGTTTGATTATATAATGACATATATTTATATGGCCATCATATGAATTTTCTTTTCCTTAGCATTAACAAGTATCAAAAGCATCATGGTGATTATATAACAATGCATAGAAAAAGAAAAAAAGTAGCCCTGTAATGGTGATTGGCTTATCCATGCAAGAAAATAGCATTGAAGTTGATTATGATGCATATAACATAAAATATGGTATTATAACTACTTTCTAAGATGATTTTAGTGACATTAATTCAATCTGTGGGATATCATAGACACAAATTAGTTTTCCTAGTATTTTGGTAAGTATAAATTGGAAGTTAGGAATGAATCTGAATTTGTCAACTAATAAAAGGATACATAACTTTCAAAGAAATTGTAAGTTGGCTGGTCCTATATATGTTAATGGTTTTTATTTTAATTAAGTATCTTTGTTTTCTAAAAACAAACTATTAACCAAAAGAAATTATAAAAAAAAAGAATGATAAGCTTTAAATAAAAAAGAAGGATCCAATTTAATTAACATTTAGATCTCTAAGCTATTATTTATGATATGGCCTGGGAAAAAATTAACAATATGAAAAAAATTCAAAACCCAATTTAATGTTCATGACCACATTATTATCTTTATCATCCAATAAGCAATATATTAATTAAGCTAAGAAGAGGAAACATATGCAATGTAACCTCGGTAGCACAATTGCACCTTTAACCATTTTGATGGGCTGGGTTTGAAGTGAATATTGGGCTGGGCCACCCAATTCGGCCCGGTCGTTCTTGGGCTGTGAAAGTCCAGCATGAAATGGGCCTGCAATCTGTTCAACGAGTTATGATTGAGTGTCTCTTGAATCATAATTGAAATTTATACTTTTTATGTAAAATTATTAGTAGTCAGGTTTCACATGTAAAAAAATTTAGGTAAAATTATTATTAGTCAGGTTTTGTTATTATTGTGGTTAACCTTTTTTGATAAAATCTAACATGATTATTTAAAAATTCAATTTTTTATACTATATAACAAGTTTTGAGCTGAGCCTAATCGAGTAAATATGAGCACAAATTCACTTTATTTATCTTATATGAATCAGAGTTTTTGGTCAAATCGAATTTAGTATAGAACTTTAAGGAGCCTTATCTACCAGCATTTTCACTTCCCAACATGGAGAGGAAAGAAAAAGTCATGCATGATTGACTTATAATAAAACGATTGGTGATCTGGCATATTTGATTGTTGATACCCGAATCTCTGATCATTAGTTGCTTGGGAACAACTCATGTGGTTCTTTACTTATCTACTTCTTTTTTACATTATCTTTTTTTTATATGTATGTTATATTATATATTTGAAGATAAGCATTGTTCTAGAGTGCCTTTCTTCTTTCTAAGTGGTGTAAAATTGGCACTCTGATCGATTTGCTTGTGACCCATTTCAGTTTTCTTCATTTATATTCGTTTCCTGTGGCATATTAATGCATTTAGTATTGGATAAAGGTAATTAGATATCATCCTTGGTTCCTTTCTTCAAAGTCAACTATGTATAATTTGGTGCTACAGATTGAGCTTTACAGACAGGCATATGACCGTCGATTGTGAAGCTGGAAATCACGCTCCATCTGAGGTTAGTAGTTTCTAATAGAATCGCTATGAAGTTTTGTTTTGTGAATCGAGAGAGTGATGAAAGAAGAAATGTCTATTATTTAGATAACAGGTGAAGTTCAAAGCTATTCTGGTGTGTTGGATTCTGGGTACTGGCTCCTTGTTCACATGGAATAGCATGCTAACAATAGAGCATTATTATGTCAACTTGTTCCCGGTAAATTATTCATTCATATGTTTTTACTTTGGTGAGGGGTTTATTTCTTACAATAAATAGAAAACACTTTCTTAATACATTTTTCGACCACCTAGAATTATCCATTATAATTTTTTGTCATCAGCAAGTGATTCATATTGTTGCTTTGTTGATATACACGAAAACCAAGTTACATAATCTAACAAATCTAAAATTAGCACAAAAAATGTTCATATCCATAGTTGTAATTACGGGCACTAACAGCATTGTTTTCCCCCCAAAGCAACCTGTATTTAACATTACAAAACTTCCGAAAATACAGAGAACAAGGAACAAGCCTGATACATAAGATTGTGTGGCTTCAAAAAATGGGCCACACATTTTAAAATAAGTGGGCTTCAAAAGCCCATAATCTCTAAGCCCATTTATGGGAAATATGACACAAAATTATTGTGTGGCAGATACATAAGATTGTGTGGCTTCAAAAAATGGGCCTTACATTTTAAAATAAGGGCTTCAAAAGCCCATAATCTCTAAGCCCATTTATGTAAAATATAACACAAAAATATTATGTGGCTGCTGGGATTCGAGCCCAGGTCTCCACGGCCACAACGTGGAATTCTAACCACTAAACTACAGCCACTTGATGGTCGGAAGAATTATAAATTAATATAAAATATTCTTACTTATTATACCATCTATACGGCTAAATATTTTGGTAAATAAATAGAATAATTAGGTTGAGAGATTTAGATTTAGATAGAGTCAAAGAGATAGTTACATTGCAGAAATAAAAACCAAAATATTTACAAAGTGATTAATAAAAACAAGGAATATTAGAGTTGCCTAAGTAATAATAATAATTACTCCCAAAAACTTACTTAAAAATATTTAAAAGATTGTTAAAATGGGAAGATGGTTGATACGAGCATCACATTAGATTGAAGATTTGGTGATAACACACCATATTTTTACATTTACGATTAAACGATGAATCATGCACACTTGTAGTTCTTATCGATTGCAATATCACCATTTACGTTGTTATGTTATGGCGTTCAATGTTTTGAGATAGAAATTGGAGATTAATGTAAAATTATTACCATATTCAATGGTTCCCAATATTCCAAATCTTGGTGACTAAACTGGTTTTGAAGAAAGTAGCAATATAGTTCAGCCACGAACAATTTGTCCACTTTCATTTTTTTAAATAACAACAAAATAGCAGACGTTCAATGCTGCAAAATGATTAAAAATTGCAGCATTTCCCATACACGCAGCAACTAGTCTGCAAATCTTTATTAGTCGCTAAGCACAAACCCAAAGGCCCAAAACCCTCACTATTATTATTGTTCAAATAATATTGCTTCGCTTTGACGAACATCTAGTAGCGCCCACCGTGTCCATCTCCATGGCCTTGACGAACATCTTGGTCATAAGGACCCGAACCGTAATTTCGATCACCCGTGTCAAATTGCTGGCCCCCACAACCTGGTCGATTTTGTGGCTGGCCCCCGGGTCCACACGGGGACCGATTCTCACCACGCGGAGGCTGGCCCCCACAGTCCTGTTGGTCCCAAGACCAGCTCTCCGAGTTGCCTCCGGGTCCACATTGCTGAGGCTGGCCCCGACAGCCCTTTTGGCCAGGCCGAGTCCAACTCTCCGAGTCGCCTCCAGGCCCACATTGCTGTGGCTGGCCCTCACAGCCTTGCGGGCCCCAAGACCAGTTCTCGGACCCACCCTCCCCCTGCCCACATTGTTGGGGTTGGCCCCCGGGGCCGTCTTGGGTCCAGCCTCCTGGACGACGCGGCTGAGCTTGACCGCCTGAGCCGGCCTCCCGGCTCCCTCCTGGGGCACGGACACCGGAGTCACCGGACAGTCCGTCAAAGTGGAAGCTTGGCCCACTCATGATGATCTCCTTCGAAGTGCTTATTTGATCTTCAAATGTTAATTAAGGTGGTTTCTTTCTACGAAGTGAGGGGTGGGCCTTCTTATAGGCAAGAGTGAATGGGGAGATCCTATTTTTTCTCAGTTGTTTTGTGTTTTGGGTGTCAGAACATTAAGGGCGGATGCAGGAGGCATGCATGCCCATGCACGATGACACCACAATTAGAATGCCGGGCCAAGCGCAGTCATCTGATTACTTTGACAAGGTAAAAAACACACTACCAAATGTTTAAAATGCGTGAATCTGGAACATGCGTGGGCAGTTGGGCTATTTAATTTTTTTAAATTTTATCTCAACTAATTTTTTTAGCAAGAATAATAAAGATAATGAATATATGGCGACCTTAAATTTTTATTTTTACAATTCTATTGAACCTTAGAAAATCGTCGTGCGTATAATTTTATGAAATAATGATTCCAATGCTTATAACCACAACCTCATAATTTCTTTTTCCAAGAATATAATCGAAAAAACCTATATACAATAACATAAAAAAATATTATTATTATTTTAAAAAAGAAACATGGTAAATCTAAAGAATAAACAATTAACATTAATAGTCTTTCTTAAGTACACACAAACAAAACATCTCTCTAAATTAACAAATATATAATGATATAAAATATCCATTTCTTCCCTCTAACAAAGAATTACATGTAACCAACCTAAAACTTTATCTTGTAATTAATAAATTAGTTCAATAGCACACAATGAATATCTTATATCCTTCTAATATATTAATATTATTAATTTAAATATGAAAATGTATGATTAATATTTTTAACGCGTTAAAATTATATATTATGCATTTTCACCAAATTATATTATTTACATCTTACCTGCATTTGCTAAAATATTTATTTACATATAAACACCAGTAACAAAATTAAAATCTTATAAATTTCTTTATCTAAAAAATTAAAACATTTTTGTGATTTCATGCTTATAATCACAACCTCATAATTTATCGTTCGAATAATAAAATTTAAAAACCTGCATGCAATACCATAAAAATAATAATATTATTATTTTAAAAAAGAAACATGGTAAATCTAAAGAATAAATATTAACATTAATAATCTTTTTTAAATGGCCGAATACAAATAAAACATCTCTAAATTGGGAAACATATAATGATATAAAATATCCCATTGTTTCCTATACTAAAGAATTACATATAACCCACTCAAAATTATATTATGTAATTAACAAATTAGTTAAATAGAATTTAGCTGCAGTAAATATCTTATATCATTCAAATATATTAATATTATTAATTAAAACATGAAAATGTATGAATATAATTTTTGACCCATTAAAATCATCTATTGTGCATTTTCGCTAAATTGTGTTATTTACCCTTCACCTGCATTTTATTTGCTAAAATATTTATGTACATATAAACAATATATCAAAATTAATATCTTATAAATTTCTTTCTAAAAAAAATTAAAACTTTTTTATGATTTGTAGCAAAGCTTTAAGAAAATATTCTTCCAAACTTTTAGCACACACTTTCTTAATCATTTATGAAAATTTATATTATTATTATTATCAAAAGTTAATCGTATATGAAAAATAAAAATAAAAATTATATCTTTATAACGTACAATAGTTTGGAAACTTAAAATTTTCATAAATAAAATTTTATTTAACAACCAAAAATATAATTAGCAACAAAACTTCAAAAATGTAATTTATTTAACAATCAATGAGAATTACATCGTAAAGAAGAACACTTATTTTTCTTATATTCTCTCCAAAAACACTTATAGCCTATTCCCCATTTTTTTAACAATTTCACCCTAATTTCTTAAAATACAAGTATAATTACTCAATCATCAGCGACTAAAACTTGCAAACCTTTTAAAAAGATCTTACATCATTCAAATATATTAATATTATTAATTAAAAGATGAAAATGTATAATTATAATTTTTGATGCGTTAAAAATATATATTATGTATTTTCACCAAATTATGTTATTTACAACTTACTTGTATTTGCTAAAATATTTATTAACATATAAACACCATAGTAAAATTAATATCTTATAAATTTCTTTGTCTAAAAAATTAATTCTTTTTGTAATTTTATACTTATAACCACAACCTCATAGTTTTTCGTTTAAAGACCCGAGTTAAAAAAACCTACATGTAATAACATTAAAAAATATTATTATTATTTTAAAAAAAACATTGTAAATATAAAGAAGAAATAATTAGCATTAAGAATATTTCTTAAGTGGCCAAATAAAAAGAAAATATCTCTCCAAATTAAGGAATATATAATGATATAAAATGTCCCCTTGCTTCATGTAATAAAAAATTACATGCAACCCACTTAAAACCATATTTTTTAATTAACAAATTGGTTAAATATCACTTGGTTATATAAATATCTTATATCTTTTTAATATATTAATATTATTAATTTAAACATGAAAATATATAATTATAATTTTTAACGAATTAAAATTATTTATTATGCATTTTCACAAAATTATGTTATTTACAGTTTACTTGTATTTCATTTGCTAAAATATTTATATACATATAAACACCATATCAAAATTAATATCTTATAAATTTTTTTATAAAAAAAAATTAAATTTTTTTGTGATTTATAACAAAGCTTTAAGAAAATTTTAACATGTTCATAATCATTTGTGAAAATTGATATTATTATTATTATTGATAAAAGGTTAATTATAGATGAAAAAATTTTAAAAATATATGTCTTTATTTTCATAAATATGTAAAATTATTGTTCAGAATCTTTTAGTAATAAGTATACTTATGAAGATTAACAAGGATTAGTTAAATATCATTATCATAAAAATTACATCAAAATCATTAAAAGGTGTACATAATGTTTTATATTAACAATTGGTAAGATAAAACATTTAATAAAGCCAAAAAAATTAACTCCACTAATTATTAACAAAACACATCATTTTATTTTTTCAAAATGAATAAAATGAAGTTTTACATTTAAGAAGTAACATTCTAACAATAAGTTTAATTAATTTAATAAATAACTAGAAGTAATTTTTAAAATCTTTATATTTCTTAATTATATGATTTATATAGTGTTAGTACAATGATATATATGTGACCAAAATAAATTTTCCTTTCTTTTATTTTTAGAATTCCATTTGCATATAATTTAACAAAAATAATATTTTGATGAAAATGACGTAGAATACTTTAAAAACTTAAATTTTTTATAAATAAAATTTTATTTAACAATCAAAAATATATTCAACAACAAAACTTCAAAAATATAATTTACCTAACAATATACGAGAATTTCATTGTAAGGATGACCACCTTATTTTCCTTATAAATCTCTCCAAAACACTTATAACATGCTTAAATAAATTTAATAATTCCACCATCTTTTTCTAAAATATAAGTATGGCATTTACACATTACTCAATCATATTTATCAACTAAAACTAACTTCATAATTAAAATAAATATATAATTAATTATAACAACTAATTTAAAAGACTTACATACTTTATAAGAAATTATTATCTTGTTTTTAATAGATATATCAAGAGATCATAATAAAAAATATTTATAAATTTTATACTTTATTGAATTTATCTTACAGTTTATAATTTATTATATTTATTTTATATATAATCTTTTTATTAATACTATATAAGGTAATTTATTAAAAGGTTTTACATAAATTAAAATTATAAGACAAATTAGAAAATCAGAAATAATTAATTGCCTTAAAAATTATCTTTAAAATTATAGTAATAAATGGGTTATATACATTGTGAATAATTAATAGTTATATACTATACGATGATATAGTTAATTATTTTCTATATTTTAAATATAACGAAAAAAATAACTTCATAATTTACAATAAATGTATAATTAATTATAACGACTAATTTAAAAGACTAACATACCTTTTAAGAAATTCTTATCTTATTTTTAATAAATATATCTTTATATCCTAATAAAAAATATTAAAAAAATTTATACTTTAATTTACCTTATAAAGAATTATTTTACTAAAGATATTTATTAATTACTTATAGTTTATAATTTATTATATTTATATTATATAAATTTTTTTATTAAAGATATTAACTACTTATATTTATATAGTAAAGAGGTTATTTTGTAGATAGCATAAAAAATAAGCTTATAACAGAGTCATGTGAGTAAAGATAAATAAAATAAATAATATTGTAATATTATTTAAGGTAATATATTAAAAAAATTTACATAAATTAAAATTATAAGACTACTTAGAAAATAAGCACAAATTAATTACCTTGAAAATTATTTTTGAAGTTAAAATAATAAATGAGTTATATATATTGTGAAGAGTTAATGGTTATATACTATAAAATGATACAGTCAATTATTTTCTATATTATAAATATAACGATAAAATTTAGCCTTATAATTTACAATAAATATATAATTAATTATAACAACTAATTTAAAAGATTGATATACCTTTTAAAAAATTATTATTTTATTTTTAATAGATATATCTTCAGATCTTAATAAAAAATATTCTTAAATTTTATACTTTATTTAATATATCTTTTAGAGAATTTTTTTACTAAAAATATTTATCCAATTGCTTATAATTTATAATTTATTAGATTTATATTATATAAAATCTTTTTATTAAAGAAATTTATCAAAATTCTCATAGTTATATAGTAAAGAGGTTATTTCCTAAATATCATATTAAATAAACTTATAATAAAGTTATGTGAATTTATTTTTTTATTAGAGATAAATAATATATATAATTTTGTAAAATTATATAAGTTGATTTATTAAAAGGTTTTAAGCTAATCAATTAAAAGAAAATTAGCACTAATTAATCACATTCAAAATTAATTTTGAAATTATAGTAATAAATAGAATATGTAGATTGTAAATAATTAATGTTTATTTATTATAAAATGATATAGTTGATTATTTTTTATATTATAAATATAACGACAAAACTTAACTTTATAATTTATAATAAATATATAATTAATTATAACAACTAATTTAAAAGAGTAATATACTTAAGAAAAAACTACATGCATATAATAAGATTTACCATCCGTATATAAATATAAATAAATAAATAATCAACTATGTTACGATTGCGTCCTAAATAACATTTCATAAAACTAAATTAATAAATAGTCAATTATGTTATGATTACGTCCAAATAAATAACATACTACTCTACAACGTAAAATATAAATAATAAAAAAATCAAAATTATCAAATTAAATATGTTATTTTTTAAACAAATAAAAGTGTTATTTTTAAACAAGTAAAGTTTATTTTTAAACGAGTATATCGGAGTCGGGCAGCACCACTCCATCCGCGCCACCTTCTTCCCGAGCTTGACGAGGCCGGGGGAGGCTGGAGGCGATCTTCTCCCCACCCTGGAGTAGCCGCGGGCGATGGTGATCTCCTCGGCGGCGAGGTGCTCATACTCCACATCCGCCTCCACGTCGAGCTCGTAGGGGTCGCCGGCGGAGGTGTACGCCCTCTCCACGTTCTCATGCATGGAGAACACCGCCCCCTCCACCGCCGCCCTGCTCCCCCTCGCCGGCCTCCTCCAAAGATCCCACCTTTAGCGCCGCGCCAGCCCCGCCGCAGGCACCCGCCGGAGCTGCCCGGTCCGAGCACCGGCTGCAGCGATTCATCGCCACCGCCGGCGGCCTTGGCGGCGTCCTTTAGAGGCGGGTAGAGGGCGGTGACCGGATCAAAGGTGGCCGGGTAGACGACGAAGCGGCCCTCGGCGACGATGACGGCGTCGGCGGGGAAGCCATACATCCTCTCCGCGAATCCTTCTCTTTTATTTACACTTTCCAACTCCAGCATTTATACATAAGAGCAGACACACGGTGTGCCACCGTCCCCATTTCTTCCATGTACAACCCATTTGATAAATGC
>JAURVB010008059.1:0-14960 GCA_033002965.1 Piper betle | reverse complement strand
TCAACATTTTAACAGATTGAACCTCCAGAAATTGGCATTCTATCATATCGAGAAATTGTCGCATTTAATTTCAGATTTGGACGAAGTCTCTTGCCTCGGTTAGATCTCATTTGGCTTGCATCGCCCTGTCCGAATTTGGTCCAGTGGTGGTCTTTACTATGATAAATTGGCAATTCCAAGTAATTTAGTCCCTTTCAAAAGGGGTGATTTGCGTGGTCAAATATGGAATGACGGACATTACAAGTAAATAAGATCAGCGCAATGTGTGGAATTATCAATGTGTCATGTCATGCAATCTTGGTGTGACCTATTTCTCGGTCCAGTTGCTCGGTGGAGAAATCGTTCAGAACACGCTAGAACTTAGAGAAATATTAACGTATACGCAGATTATGTGATTTGACATCAGAATTTGTTATGTGTAGACGTCTAATTTTTCGAGTTCCTTCAACGCACGGCTGTAAGATAATAAATAATTTTTTAACTTTTGTGATTATTTCAAGACGTTTCTACGGCATGTCTATTCGCAAAAGAAATATGAAAAGACAAGACAACAAAAAGTCAAAGAATGGAGGAGAACCAAGTCCAAGGCTTTTTTTTCAAGGTTGTGTTTGCCAATGTTGAAGGGAGACCAAAAACTTAATACTTAATAGGTATTAAAATTTCATAAATGGCGGAGTTAATGAATTTCTATTGTCAACATAAATTGGATAAGAAACTAAGGCCAGTCATCAGTGACTGGAAATTATCAACACAAATATAAAGTTTTCATTAGTTTAAGGATTATTTTTGCTATAGAGTGAAATTTTATTGTAAAATTTTACGGTCAATAAATGATACTGTAAAACTCAAATTGATATAAAACGGTTTTATTTGAGTTATCTAAAAATACAACGGATTTAAGTTCCACCATTCTCCTGATCTAAGTAAACCATAGTGTAATGTAAATTTAATGGTTAATTTATAATATCAATCAATAAAATATTAATGGGGAAAATTTATGGTGCAAATAGGATTATTACTTGACTAATAAATAATAATACACAGGGAAAAAAGCTCCTCTAAAACCCTACCAAAGAAAACCCAAGATTAAGAATCAGAAAACAACTCAACAAGCTGATGATCCCCCATCGTCTCCCCAACTCTTGTAGTAAATTGCTGGCCATTGAAGGCTGTGGACTTGGGCTGGGCACCTTGTCCCCCGCCGTTGCAGACTCTCGAGCACACGTGAAATTGCACCGACTCGGCCGAACAATTCTATACACGCCACTATTGGTCAAGATATAGATGTCCTTGGTGTTGTCCTGCCCAAAAGAGTAGACAAATTGCAGAGAAGGGAGAGAGCTTCCTGGCAACGCATCGCATGGGATGGGCGAGTCCGGTGCACAGTGGAACGGTATGTTGGTGCTGGTAAAGTTCCCACTCCTGTCGGGTGTCTCTGTGCCTACTCACATTGCCATTCCATACAAATCTGCATACAAGTACCTGCTCACATGCAAGAGAAACATCATTTCATTAACTAAATAGTAAATACAAACATAAATAAAACCCGTGTTTTGTTTTTCCATTCAAATGTCTATAAGGCTTGTGGCCGAAATTGACAGAAAAATAATATATAAAAGCATATGAACAAGGATCTATATATGAATGATACACATTGTTGTTACCTGCCAGACATGCAAGGATCAGCAGAGCCACGGTAAACGTAGCCACCGGTGATTGAAGCAGAGCCTCCCTTTTTATTCACGTCTGCATGGGTGTATCGTATCCATAATGGGGAAGATGGTGTCGATTGAACTCGGAGTTGTGTTGCCCCCAGGTGTACTCATGGTCCCAAACAGAGATGGTCCTTCATACACTCGCCATCCGTAGTTGCCACCCTTTGTTATCAAGTTCGCCTCTTCATAAACATCCTATAAAATTAGCAAAAACCAATACAATCAAATACTCAAATTATACTAGATTAATATGGGAAGAGTTGCTAGGTGGTTGATGAAGTAGTAATAGTAGTACTTCGCCAACATCTCCACAAAAGAGATAGGAAGGTCTCTCTGAATCAAAACTGCAACGCCAGGAGTTTCTTAATCCCAATGCCCATATCTCCGGTTGCAAATCTTTGTCTTCTTGGAATGGATTATCGTTTGGGATTGAGTAGTTTCCCCATAGGCCACGGTCTTTTATATTCCTTCTGACCTGTTTGCACATTTTGCATGAAATCAAACAAATAATAGGCAAGTTGTGAAGACATTGACTTTGCCTGTGTTACAAAGCTCTCTGTCAAATATTTTGGGTTGTGAACAAGTTATGGCACAACTCAATTCGGCTTGATCTCCTACTCGTTAATGTCATGCACGAGAAATTACTTGTCTTAGTAACTCGGTTGAACTATGAAAAGAGCTTGAATAGAAGAGTATTAGGTTCGACTTGACTTGAAATTCGAGTTCAATATATTTAAAATCAATATAATACTCGACTTGTATAATATTTTTTATATCATGTTTTAATATGAGTAAATAATTCTTATAGCCTCATCAATTACTTATAAAAAATATTATTAGAATTTAATATGTTACTTAAATATTAACTATTTAGTTTATTTAACAATAGCAATACTTAATGTTTACCCTAAATTATTATTTTCCTAAAGTAAAATATATCAAATATAACTTATCATATTTATTGAGACAAAACTATAAATATATATTGGTTATACTCATAGTAAAAAATTACATATTTAATTAATTATTAATAACCGAGACATGCAACATTTATAAAATATTTATTTATAGACATTTAGTACTGTTTATTAGTTACTATTAAATGTTAGGTATAAGCTACTTTATCATGGTATAATCAAGCTAAGTAATTTTGCTCGACTCGGCTTAACTCGATTGAAATCATAATCAAATACAAACTAATCTTAAATAAGTAAATGTTCAACTTGAGCCCGACTCAAAATATATAACTTAGTAATCAACTAAGCTTGAACAAGTTAACTTAAATTTAAAATAAACTAAACATGAACAAAGTAACGTTCGTTTCGACTTGTTTACAGACGTATAAATTTTTCCGTGAGGCTGAGAAATTAACAAATGTATTCTCTACACAAGGATTTGTTCCACTGTGAAACGTGCCCATATCCAGTGGTAACCCAGAAACAGTATTTTCTGGGCTATAATCGAGAAGCGATAGAGAACTTACTAGGAATGTTGTTGACATCCAACCTCAACATCTTCCCAAGCAAAGACTTCTTGTTCTGAGAGAAATCGTAAGGGTCACCTTTGCCGCCGCCGTCACCAACAGTGACATACAAGTGCCTATCCGCAGGGCCGAACATAATCCTGCCAATATGGTGGCCACCAAATGGGAGTCCCATCGTGAATATCGGTCTCACTTCTGCTGGATTGGCAGTTTTCACCTGAAAATATCATGCCAATTCAGAAATTACTCATCTTTCTACCACCTCTCTAAGTTCAATTACATGTCCTGTTTAGATCATGGTTGCCTTATCCCATGCATGGAGGTAAACTTAGCTTGTAAGTATAACAGTAAAGCAAATTTTGAGATAAGCAATTGAGAGGAGTGTAGTGAACCTGGGAAGGAGGGAGTGAATCACTGCTATTGGCGGTGAACTCTGCAACAACGACCTGGTATCGGCAGGGCTGGGAGTTGCCACCTGCTATGAGCCCGGAAGGATCACACCCCACATCCGAGTTAGAAGCACACCTTCCAGAGCAGCTAATGGAGCTCGTCTTATCACAGTTAAACGCCGCAAATATCCGCCCATTCTGCACAAGGTTGGGGTGGAAGGCTATGCTCATCAACCCAAAGATTGTGTCGAAGTACACCTCGTCCGTCAAGTCCAGAAATGAAGCAGACTCATCGATCTCCACTGTTCCTCCAGACCCAGCTTCGAGGAGTATATTCTACTCTTTTGATTGGAGAAGGAAGCCCGGTTTGATCCATCCGGGTGGGGAGCCATGTTAAGGTATGGACCCTTGTTTAATCTCGTGAGGGGGCAGCTAGTGTTCCATTGTTCTCCATCGAAACTGCGTGCCCATCATAGCACGAGGACTCATTGCTTGACTGGCCACCGAATGCAGAGCAGAAGTCTGCCTTTGTCTGCCATAGGCCGGCGAGGTTGGATGGGAGGGAGGTGTTGGATTGCCCACCGGCGCCCCCTTGAGGCGAGAAGCGAATGGGGAGTTCTTGATGGATGTGTTTTGGCATGCATCCCAGACTTGGGAGCAGAAGTTGGTGGTTGAGGCATAGGGAGAGTTCTTGTCTGCGCCGGCCTCGCGGAGATTCATTGCACCGGGCTGCCGCCGATGCGGTCGCCAGGTTCCACCTCCGCCACCTCCAACACCTCCGATCCGCCGCCGGCGTTGTAAAGCCGGTTCGCTGCCACGAGGCCGGCTATGCCCGCCCCTACTATCGCCACCCTCGCCTTCCTCGCCCCCATACCCGATGACACCAACAACACCAACGACAAAACGAAGTAGTAGAAGAAGAAGATTGAAGGCATAGATGGGGAGATGTTGAAGTCGAAGAAGAGAGATTAATAAAAAGGTGTGAGGAGGCCATGGCAATAACTTTTCAAAGAATATACGTTTATTTACAGAGAACAACCGTCTTTGTTCAGAGCGTTCTGAATGAATCGATTTTTTTGATTGAAAAATGAAAATTGACACTAATTGATAGTGAGTAGTTTTTTTTTGAGATTGCGCTGTCGGGTTAACTTAATCCAAGCGAGAGTAGAAGATTGGTGAGGGAGAGTACGACACAAGCGTATACAAGGGCTCTTAATCGAGCTAGAGTTAGTTAACTCGTAAGTATTTGATGTTTAGCTTTGTTTAATTCAATTTGAAACTCGCCATTAAAATTCTCGAACACAAACTCGACTCAAATTCGAATATTTCGAGTCGAGTTTGAACAATGCAATATTTAACTCGATTTGACTCGGTTATAACTTGAACTCAACTCGTAGTTCGACTCAATAAAATAATATAAAAATAGTCTTTATATTATTATTTGTACATATTTATCCAAAAAATATTTATATTTATCCGGTTATATGGATAATATTTATCCAATTATGTGACAGTACTCAGCCACTTACGTGGATGACTTCCTGCATATTACAAGAGAATTGGTCATACGGTTTCAAAACTGCCGGAGAAAGAATTGCCAGAGGAAGAGAGTAGACATTGTTCTACAGCCGTTGGAGGAAATCTCTCATTCAGGAATTATCCCAATTCTATAAAAGCCGGGTGTTATTGCTGAAGCAAGGGGGGCTCGTACGCTAAAGGAAAAGAATTTTGCCAGACAGAAGAAAAGCCGAGGGAGGAGCCCCTCACCGGAGATGCTCCGGTGACCCTCGCCGACACCCGATCACTACCCCGTCACGGCCATGAATCCTTGCCCAAGATCCAAACTTTCCACTTGCCAGAGCCACCGGTGAAGGAGTCATGTTGCTTTGAAGTGTTGCCGAGTGCTACCAGGATCGCCACATCCCCGGAGTCCAGCCCCATTGTTGTTGTGCAGCCTCGCCGAAATCCTCATCGAGCCAAGAATTCCAGAAGAATTGTCGCCGCTGCACGACCGTCATAAAAACAGAGGAGAAGCAAGGAGTTGCTATCATCCAGACCAAAGCCGACAACAAAAGCTGCTCTTTGCCGGAGTTACCGCAATGCTAATGCTGCCTCGCTGCAACAGATTTAAACCAAAAGAAGTTTTGTTTGTTTATAATTTTGCAGGGCTCGGATGAAGAGGACGTCTGTTGCTGCTATCCCGCTTGGAGTTGCTGCTCTGTTCCTTGCCGCCACCTTACGGTTGGATCGCCAGAAAAGATAGAGCCCTCCTCATCACCGTGAAGGAGTCACTGCATCGCCCTGAAGGAGTCATAGGAAAGTGCCCTTCCTTCACCCGATCGCTGTTTTGGAATTTAGTTGTAGCTGCCAAGGAAAGGAGTCCCTATTCGTCGTTCCATACTTCTTGGATTCTTTCCAACCAGTTCCGGTCGCTCCTGGCCCCGTCACGAGGTTCAGAGTGAAGGCGGAGAAGTGATCTACAAACCCAAACTGAGATCCGCCGGAGTTCGTCGCCGAGGTCACCGAAAAACATCGGGAAGCGAGGAAGTTGCTGGCCGGAAAAGCAGAAAACAGAGCAGCGAAGGTCTGATTTCGCTAATTTTTTCCGACCAACACCGGTCGTTCCCAGTGTCGCCGTGAGGTGAAACGTGAAGACGGAGGAGTGGTCTAGAAACCCAAAGTGAGTTTCGCCAAAGATCGTCGCTGTAGCCGCTGGGAAAAATCGGGAAGCGAGGAAGTTGCTGGCCGGAAAAGCAGAAAACAGAGTAGCAAACACTGGATTTCTTGGATTTTTCCGACCAGCGCCGGTCATTCCCAGACCTTCCGTTGTGATCAAGTGAAGGTGGAGAAGTGATCTACAAACCCAAGCCGAGAGCCGCCAGAGATCGTCGCTGAGGTCGCCGGAAAAAATCGAGAAGTGACCAGCGTAGCACAAAATTGCAGAAAAGTGTCTAACTTTCCGGCATCCGACCGACCGACCGGAGCCGCCGCTGACCGTCGGAGCACCGCCAAGATCTTCACCATTCTGTGATCTACAGTTCTGGGCAATCTCCGCCACCTTCAGCTGCCGGAAAAGCCGCCGCCGAAGCCACCAAAACCACCATTGCACCGCCGCTGCAGCTAGGTTGTTGGACCCGTTTACTGCTGACCACATCCGCTTTTGTCGTGTCCGAGACCAAATCCTTCTTCCCAGTCCGCGTCCGCGAAGCCAAACCGTGACCAGTTACGAAACCGCGACCCAGATTGGAGCCGGTGTACTGTACACCACCCGTAGACCGGCGCACGCAGAAAAAGGGAAGCCGACGCACGCCACCCGGTACGGTCCAATTTTTATTTGTACTGAACCAACCCGAATTGGCCCGGTTCAGTCCATTAACACTCCGAAAATAATTTGAAGGCCTTCCCAACCTCGGATCAAGGCGAAACTTGGTATCCCACCATTTTTGGACGCTTCGGACGTAGTGGTGGGATTATTTTAAAGATTTAAAAATGAAAAAAGACAAACCATGGCATTGGAGTCAAAGATCTCAGGCGAATTGATTTACTGGCGGCAAAAATTCACTGTTTTGTGTAACTTGTAAAAATCAAAGGAGAAATAGTGGATTGTGAGTACTAATCTCACCGTGGACTGACTTAGGGATTCAAGTTGAACCCTAAGGAACCACGTAAAAAATTTCATGTGTGTCATTTCATGTGTTTGTAATATTTTCTATTTCCATCGCACTATCTCTTTGCGCGGCAAGGGCGCCTCGGTCCCACCGAACCTTTAAACCCGAATCACACTAAAGAACCGATTCGAGGGCGCGGACGATCCCGTGCCCGAATAATTATATATATATATATATATTAATAAATTTAATTATAACTAGTTATATTTATTTATATATAATATAATAATAAAGTAACGAGATTTCAAGTTGAAGACCTAAAGGTCGTAAGGTCAATCTAGTTGACTTCATTTTTTTTAAGTGAGTCGAGCTTGCATATTTAAAACTCATTTGTAGTCAAGTTTGAACGAACTTCGAACTATTCGAGCCGAGTTCGAATACAAATAAAACTCAGCTCGCTCGCTCGTTTAGCAGCCCTATATACTTAGAAGATACAGAGAGGGGATGCGAGAATGTAATTATGAAATTATTGCAAGAGTTCATTATTTTTAACCGATATATTTCAGTCGATCCTAATAAAAAAAATTCCTAGATTTTATAATTTATTGGATTAATCTTATATTGAATCTTTTTGTTAAAGATATTTATCCAACTACTTATATTTATATGGTATACAAGTTATTTCCTAGCCTAATAAATAAATTTATAAAAGAGTGATGTGGCCTTTTTATTAGTAGATAAAAATAAAATATATAATATTGTAATATTTTATAAAGTGATATAATAAAAGGTTTTACATTAATTAAAACTATAAGACCAATTAATTAGCAGAGAATCAGCACCGATTAATTTCCTTCAGTAGTATTTTTGAAATTACAGTAATAAATGGGTCCTATATATTGTGAATACTTGATGCTTATTTATTATAAGATGATATAGTTGATTATTTTCCATATTACAAATATAACGACAGAATTTTACCTATCTGAACTTTACTTGTTTAAAATAGCTCTTAATTTGCTATAAATGTATAATTAATTAAAACAACTGATCTGAAAGACTGACATACATTCTTAAAAGATAAAAAAAGAAGAAAAAACTAAACGCATATCATAAGATTTACCATAAGTCTATTAAACTAAATAAATAAATAGTTTTATGTTATAATTACGTCCAAGTAGCATAGTACTAAGTAACATAAAATATTATAAGTAATAAAAAATCAAAATTAGCAAATTAAATATAAGTTATTTTTAAAAAAAATTAAAACTGTTATTTTTTAATTATACTCATTCTTCATGAAACTTTTCATGTATACTTGCTCATATTATGCTTATTACTTCCCTTACATCATTTTCGATGTATCAGTACCGAAAAAAACTAATGCTCTTTGAAGCTCTATCTAAGCATGCAAACTATTATTGGTTTCACGACTATCTTTCATATCTAAGTTTCCAAATGATCACTCAAACGATGAAAATAACTTTTCAAAGAATATGTTTATGTATTCAAGGACGAATACCTACAATTAAAATCTTTTTTAAAAAAATACTTTGTTAAAAAACCCATGCAAATAAACATAAACATCTAAAAAATAAACACGGAACGAGAAGGTAAAAACCTACATTTATCATTTTATCATTAAAAACCCACTTAATGAAGTAAATTACTACAATATCATCAGAGCGTAAAAATTCGTTGCCGAGAAATGTATCAACGCCTCTTTTTACACCCTGCATACAGTGTTTCAGGTTAATATACATCTACTATCTGAATAGTTAGAAATGGGCATCCAGTTACAGCAGTATATATCCAGTCAAATTTCATTTGTTGCAACATGATAACAGTGGGAAAATGATGCCCCCTCAATGAATTTTGGGGCCGTTCTCAAATACCAATAAACTGATACAATTACCCCTAACGTCAGAATATATATTGCAAACCAGCCAAGGTTCTTGGGCAAGAAAAAAATCACAGAAATCATTGTTACAACCAAAATATTTACACACATAAAACAGATTATTTTGTTTCTGTTCAGTGTTCACTTCCATTACAAGTTTCGGCATCAATATACGACTGGAATTTACTCGCGTCATCATGAACGTCGTAAATCTCAGAGTTGAGTAACAGTACAGTTTCAGTTATAATATCTACCCAGCTTATAAATTCAGAATCTCTTAAAAATCTGTGAATAAAAATAATTTCCATCCCTGTTTCCACTTCTTTATGTGACGGCCTCAGGAGCGGAGTTGCAGTAAGGTGTGTGCAGGCAAACCAATCTCGTAGACATTAAACACCCACTTGCAAACAACAATCCCATGACGAGTCCATACACACTCCTCCTAGCATCCAACTTAAGTGATCGCCTGAGTATGCTACCAAAACATGGAATTAAGGAACCACATGCTATAACCATCCAAACATCCAGTCCAGTGTAGTCAATTCCTGCAAGTATAGCACTTATTGCAGAAATAGGGCCAGCAAAGCCTGTAAAGGTTGCAACAGCAAGAGCTAACCGCCAGCTATCGGTGGCACCATAGATACAGCTTGCCACAGCAGCTCCACGGGGAAGTCCATGAAGAGATACTGGAAGTATCATGTGGCGACCAAGCCCATAAGCTTTTGGGGCAGCCACACCAAGGGCAAGCCCTTCAGCCAAAGCATGGAGAGCAATAGACCCGCATGCTAAGAATGCTTGCAGACTAACAATGGTAATTGTAACGGGGGAGGAGGTGAGGTTGCTGGCTGAAGTCTTTTTGCGAGAAGCAAGTTTGCAGATGCTGGTTGTGGCAGAGAAGAATATGCTGGAGCTCAACGCGAGAAGCAGGAGAGTAGAAAGTAAACCCATTTTAAATGATGAGACCAACTGCAGTGGTCGCCATAATGCAAGAACTAAAGCAATCCCAGAAGAAAGACCTGTAAGAAGAGGTTTCTGGAACTGGAACGCAAGGGCAAAGCTTACAAGGATGACACCACCAAATAATGGTCCAAGCCCAAATAGCAGAGAAAGCAAAAAGCCAGAAGTGTCCTGTTTACTACAATACAAAAACTACAATTTAGAAACTATATATGATCTCATTCCATCAAGTAACAATCCAATGCAGCCACCAGGTAACATTGAACCTAGTTCAAACTACAAAGCACAAAAATGCTATATGTCCTCTCTAAATTCCTTTCATAGACAAGCAACAAAATTACCTGTTGCCATCACCGAAAAACTCAAGAACCAAGCCAAGGGTCTCCATAAATGCTACAGAAGCAGTTGCTGCTGATGCAACATGCCCTGAGGAAGCTTCCTATAGGAAGCATGAAAACTCAAGGTCACTGCTCTCTCCAAAGACGAAAATTTTATAGAAAGAAAAAATGTAGGGTTTTAAATAATTCTAAAAATATGTCCAAAATAACTTCAAAGTCTTTCGTCCAAATGTAGAGAATGCATACAATATTAGTCAACTTCTAGTAAGCAACCAATAGTATAAACAGGCATGCAATGGACCCACCAGAGAGCCGGAAATGTAAAGGGACCAATGAATTAATTTCATAATACCTTAAATGCATCTGGTAGGACCTCTGCAACTACCATCCAGATCATACATCCGGCAGCGAAGCCAGTGCAGAAAGGCAGGAACTTATGGAAAGCATCAGCACAGATGAAGGAGGGAACAGCTACAAGTGGCTGCATCAAACAAATCCGCTGAAGAATGAATACTATGATACACGAAAACTAAATTGCAACAAATAAACTAAAATTCAGTATAAAAAATGTGAATAACCAAACTGCAAGCTTGTGATCAAGTTAGAGAGTCACCTGTGGCAAAGATGTAATCACACTCCATATCATGGCATTTTGTGGGGAAACGCCTTTGGATGATAAGACCATACTAACTGCTAATCCTTCCGGAATATTGTGGACTGCAATGGCCAGAGTTACAAGAAGACCTTGAGAGAGTCCTTTTGAACCTGCAAATGAGACTCCAACACCAGATCCCTCGCCAAAAGAGTGCAGTGTCATAATTCCAATCACAAGTACCACTTTTTGTGCATCAGCACCCTTTATGTCCAACATACTTATGTCTCCAAATTGTTCAATAAACTATCAAATAACAAAAAATAACACATTATGAGCATTCTTTACATGAACACCGTGAAAGAAAGAAAGAAAAAAGTAAAAAAAAAGATATTAAAAAACAAAATCTTCTTCTTCTTGTCAGTCAATCACCCTCAGTTGGGATCGGGGAGACTGAAACAGTTAAATCTACAAGTATAATGACAAGGTGTGATTTCTTGGTCTTCTCTGACCAATGGTTACACAAATTTAAAAATCCAAGAAATACTTGGTACAGAGACCCTATGAAACCTTTTATACATGGAATAGCAATTCATATCAGCCAGTTGTTCAAAAGCTTCCAACACTTTTCAGGGCAATCAATGTCACAAACACTTTTCTATAAGAATATCAAAAAGAAAAACTAAGCATAACTCAATACAAAAAGCGTTGTTTTTCACCTCATGCTCTGAAGGAAATGATGTGATTTAACCCTGAAGATGGAACGTTGATGGTAAAAAAATACCATACCATGCTTACTTCCAAGGGATGACAGAAATACCATCCACACAATCAAAAATATTCTTTTACTTATGGACAATGTGAACTAAAAAATTAATAAAGAAAGTCATAAGTAATGATACAAATACCTTCTTGCAAAGCCATATGAAAATACCTCCAGCCAAAATTCCAAAAACGACCCAGCTGCCCCCACCATAAGATTTGCCTTCCTCTACAAGATCAAAGCTTGCAGCCAGCATGACCCCAGCTGCCATTCCATTACAGATACCAGCCCATTGAGGTTCCAACTCCACAAAAGAAAGGAACTGCCCCTAATCCAGTAGCCGCAGCCATTGCAAGAGTGAACCATGCAACTGTGGAGATAGAAACCCTACTGCCGACAACCTTGTTTCTATCAATCCCATCAAAAGTATTTCTTAGACCATGAGCATCAGATTCTACCACACCAGCACCATCAATAACAGAATCCTGTAAACTTCTATGAGGAGCAGTTCTTAGCGGCCGTCTAAATGCCTCTGTGGTTGCATCGGCGGTAGCACTTCCATTTAATATAACAAGAACCACTAAATAGAAAAGAATGGTTTTTGGCCTCAAAGCCATTTCTGTCAAAAGAAATTTATAAAAATATCACTATGAACAACAGGTTCAATAGGATGTGGTACTAAATTTCAAAACTTCTCATACAATATAAATTAATGAGCCACGCTTCAAATGGCTCCAAACAAGCTCCAAATGTTTATACTGTGCAAGCCCTGTTCAGGCCACCCAAAGTCATCCGGCTTAATGCTTACATGTGAGCAGCACCTTCTCAAGACCAGCCTCTAAATTCCCCAATCCAGCAATCTCCCCCACACATTAGAAGCATACAATCTCCAACAACAATCCTGTATAACTTCATAACACATTTTGAACTTCTTGAAAAGCCATGAAACTGATCATTAGACAAACAGTCAATCAGCATACTTTAGAAATGGAAACACCATAAACTTGATTACAAAGCTTAAATACCAATAAATGAAACATAATTTTTTGAGAAAAAATGATTGATTCCACCATTTCTTCAATAAACGATACCTAAATATCATATAAGAGAAAAAAATTAAAAAAAAGAGAAATCCATCATTTATAAAAACAAAGATCCCCCAAAAGAACCAATTCCCATTTCCAAAGTCAACAATTGAGCAAAAAGATTCAACCTTTTCATATCAAATTCCAAAATTTGCCCTTCAAACACAAGATACTCACTCCAATTCGATATATCACCGACCGAATCGACCAATTAGCAGCAAATCAACCGAAAAAAAAAGGATTCTAAAGGAAGGGGGAAACGGCGGGCAGAGAATAATAATAATAAAACGATAAGAAGAAAGAGACAAACCAGCGGCGCAGCGGAGAAGCTACGAAACCAGTGGATCCTCTCCGGCGGATCCCGACAGGGGAAGTGGCGGTGACGGCGCCTTACGGACGGCGGAGAAGGGGAAGGGATTCCGGGGATCTGGTTCGAAGGTGGCCAACCACTATTTTCTTTCTGGAAATTAGGAAGCTTCATTGTCATTAATTAGTTAATTAATTATTTTTTAACAAGCTTTAATAAATAAATGATGAGAAAATTGGCCGATTCCGGAACCGGCCGATTTAATTTAGATCGGAAATAATCCGATCCAAAAATACAGTAAATCGGCTATTTTATAGAATGGTCACCGAATCAGTCGATTCACCCTGTTTCGACCAATTCACTGCCAATTTGGACTCCTTGATATTCTTGATGAGCAACAACTTATATAGTTTTAAATTTGGTAGATGTAGGTTATTCATTGGCGACAGGGATTTAGATTCTGAAGACGCTTCACCTAATAAATTGGATGATTTAATAATAATCATGTAAAATTGTGCTAAACTTTGATTTTGTAGACTTGTATTAATGACTTGTTATTATTTGATAGAGCATGTATTAAACATGATTTATATCGAACGTTACACTTATGAAATCGTAGTCTTCTGATAATAAATAGTAATGGTCTTTTGTACTTGTATTAAACTGTAAACTTGTGTATGTGTTGAGAAATTATGTAATTATGTATTTTATGTATTTATGTAATGAGTTATCAAATTTTTTTATATGACCAATTCGGACCGATTCAACTAAACCGATTCCTGACCAATTTAAGTTGATTTAGTAACTTCATCGAAAACTAATTTTGATTTTGATTTTTGCAACCATGGCTTTAATTTTATATATATATATATATATATATATATGGGCGTTGAAATTTTTTTTTTTTTGCCCTGACCTCACATATAGACCGTCTAATTACAAGGATGGCCCAGATATGCTGTTTTTTCTTTTAAAAAACTAAATTTTAATCTAAGCCGTCTGATTACCGGTACGACCCACATCTATTTAAAAAAACACGGTCGTTGCCACAGGCCGCGGGTGGCCTTGTCCAGTTGCCCATTGGCCAAATCTAGCCATGGGATGGTTGGACATGGCTGGCTCGCCCAGCCCCTGCCCAATGTCTGGTCACCCCTACTCCGCCGAGGTTACCCCTGCCCTGCCACAGTCGCCGTCCCGTCAGCGGGGTCGAGGGGGAACTGGGTAGGGGAGGCCCGCGACAGGGAGGGGGCAATTGCGGTGGGACGGCGACTGCGGCGGGGGTAGGGGCGACCTTAGTTGGGTGGGGTAGGGGGACTGGACGAGGAGGGGCCAGCCGAGGCGAGGTCGAGGTGGAGCGCAACCAAGGTGGTGGGACGGTGTCACCGGCATAGGAAATTTTTTATGTTTTTTAGGACCCTAGATCTGGATCGTCCCTTGCAATTGGACGGCCCAAATGTGAGCTCGGGGTAGAAAATTTTTTCTGCTTCAGGCTCACAACCACTTTACCTATATATATATATATATGAGGCACACCGCTGTTGCCCCCCCCCTCGTCGTCCTCTCCCAACCAGCCGCCCCCTTCCCAATCCACTGCTGAAGAATAGAGGAATTTTTTTTCATCAAATCTGGGTTGTTTGGTTATAAGGATGACCCAGATTTTTCCTACCCCAAACTCTAATTTGGGCCGTCCTTATGATCATACGGAGATTTGATGAAAACAAAAAAAATTCCTCCATTCCTTAGTGGTCCGATTCCGGCCACAACTAGCCAGGGGAGGCAGGGCATTGCTGCTGCGATGGAATCAGGGGTAAGCAATACATGCC
>JAURVB010008058.1:0-15766 GCA_033002965.1 Piper betle | reverse complement strand
AATGCTAATCTAGTCGTCAGCCATCACTATAGATGGTGGTAGTCTAAATGGATCGCATATTCCCCTGGAAATGAGGATATAAATATATACAATCAGCTCCCCTTCAAGTTTGCACTACAAATTAACTGCAACCCAACTTTGATTTGCTTAAGATTTCGTTGACGCCATGCATGATATTGGTACAGCAAAGAAAGCCATGGGACAAACTCGCAACCTCGTTGCAGTAATTTTCGTAGTGCTGATTTCCACAACCGCCGTCATCGGAGGTATGCAGTAAGTAGCTGTAGTTGATGATCAACTAGAGCACATCCCTCTCTCTGTCTATAATCTTGATGTGATTGTCTACAAATTACAAATAATTTCTCATGCAGAGCAAGAGATCAGACAACTAGGAACGTTGAAGATGAACGATATAGGCACTCGCGTGGAGTATTTCTCAAATGTAAACTAGAATCACATCCATAGATCATAAATAGATGTTCATCAATTTTTTTAACTTGGAAAAGTAAATGTTAATTTAGTACTGTCCACGATGTGATATTTGAAATATTAATTATGGATTAATAATTAGGTGGAAGGGAAGATGGAGAGGATGCTTGATGACTACAAGCCGCCGGTGCCTACGAGTACCAAAAGATCACTGCCTCTGCTTCCTCCTCCTGATGATGATCTGCCATTAACTAGTCCGCCTCCTCCTGAACCTTTTTACCCGTGGCGCCCTCTGTGTCCACCAATCAGATATCGTTTTCCTTGTTGCTAGGGAGCTAGCTATTCGAATAATAAATACATTAGCAAAAAGCAAGGTATATAAATACACTAGTTAAATCCTGCAAGCAAGGGTCATTTCCGTAAAACTCGTGATTAGAGTAAAGGTTTTATAGTATAAATCGGTTGGTTAGACCGTTATTTTCAATCTGGTCAATTTCAGAACACGCGTACCAAGCCAAAACCGATCATGCGTTATAAACCATGAGAGTCACATGTGCCCAAGTATATAATAATAACGTCATATGACAGCAGTAGAATGAGTTATCAGAATATACAGAGTATGCCCAGATTTTTTTATATATTTTAGTAATAGATAGTAGAATTATTTTGTAGGCCGAATAAGTCATTTCGAAGCATTATGTGCAGTTTGGGTGGGTTATTAATTATAGAGCATGTCATTGTGATGTTATGGTGTGTATTATGTTTTATGAGATTTTTCCTTATTTTTTTATTATGAGTTAGTTATTATTTTTGACTCAAGTCAGAGTCAAGTTCTATTTACGAGATGACCCCCGACCACTCATCTTCTCCCCGACCACTCGTCTTCTCCCCCGACCACTCGTCTTCTTCCTCTGGCCACTCATTTCCCCTCCCGACCACTCGTTTTACCCCTGACACCTTATATATACCAAACTCGATGCCACCCCTTTACCTATCGCTGATTCCGCCACCGGTGATAGTTGCCGCCACCATCCAGTCGCCGACCCTCCCATGAACATTTCCCGATTGGAACAGAACCCAACACCGCCCTTCCCGATCGGATCTTTCGCCGGACTAACCGCCCATCCCGACCGGATATTTCGCCGAACTCATCCAATTGAACTTGATCGAACTTCGGACGCTGTCAAGCCTAGGTGAACTCCAAGACACATGAAAAACCCTAGCCATCGTCGATTGCTAATGACGTGGTATAATTAACTCTAACTTAATTTACTAAGGGTAATGATTATTAGCACAACATGATAAGATTAATGAATTGACGAGTTTGCTATTTTATTCTAAATAAAGATATGAAATTTTCTTGATTGAAGGTGTATTAAAATAAGTGCTAAGGAACTAATTAGATAAACTAAATAATTAAAAAATCTAACTGGCAAGTAGTGTAGGAAAACTTATTATGTGATTGATGTGTATGATGTGGTGTGTGTATGCTATAGGATGTTTGATGCATCATTCAGTTAGCGTGCGTTAGTTTTAGATTTGATGTGTAGGATATCAAAGTATTTCAGTACTGACAGTCACCTACATAAAATGTCAATCAAATATTGGAGTGAATGTGATGGAGAAAAAATTTAACCAGGGAGTGGGAAAGAAAGAAGAAATCAACCTAGCTAGACAACCAAATTATGTATGATATATCCATCAAAATGCGCCATTACCTGTTAGTGGATTTGGTTTTACGTTCCACTGATCAAATTCATCCAATGCTAATCTAGTCGTCAGCCATCACTATAGATGATGGTAGTCTAAATGGATCGCATATTCCCCTGGAAATGAGGATATAAATATATACAATCAGCTCCCCTTCATTTGCACCAGAAATTAACTGCAACCCAACTTTGATTTGCTTAAGATTTCGTTGACGCCATGCATGATATTGGTACAGCAAAGAAAGCCATGGGACAAAATCGCAACCTCGTTGCAGTAATTTTCGTAGTGCTGATTTCCACAACAGCTGTCATCGGAGGTATGCAGTAAGTAGCTGTAGTTGATGATCAACTACAGCACATCCCTCTCTGTCTATAATCTTGACGTGATTGTCTACAAATTACAAATAATTTCTCATGCAGAGCAAGAGATCAGACAACTAGGAACGTTGAAGATGAACGATATAGGCACTGGCGTGGAGTATTTCTCAAATGTAAACTAGTATCACATCCATAGATCATATATCGATGTTCATCAATTTTTTTAACTTGGAAAAGTAAATGTTAATTTAGTACTGTCCATGGTGTGATATTTGAAATGTTAATTATGGATTAAAATTAGGTGGAAGGGAAGGTGGAGAGGATGCTTGATGACTACAAGCCGCCGGGGCGTCGGATTTCCAAAAGAGAACCAGACGATCCGGATGATGATCTACCATTAACTAGTCCGCCTCCTCCCGAACCTTTTTACCCGCGGCGCCCACCGTGTCCGCCAACTAGATATCGTTTTCCTTGTTGCTAGGGCTACCTATTCGAACAATAAATACGCTAGCAAGAAGCAAGGTATCTCTCAAGTACTGTAAGCGTGGGTCGTTTCCATGCATATCATAGTAATTAGTACGCACGTATAATATTGGATGTAAGTGACCAGTGACGACGAGGGTCCGTTGTCTAGGTGGATTGTTACCCCACTATTAAGATAAAATAACTAATTAGTCATTGTGTGCCTGATAAAATACTTTAATTGAGACAATCATTTTGCAAAAAAGGCAAAGGCTAGCCTCCTTCACAGTCTCAATTCTGCAATGTTAATCTTAGTTGGTTAGCATGATAGAAATATAAATTATATGAAAATTGTAACTGATCAATTTTATTAAAAATAGCATATATATATATATATATAATATTTTTAAGAAAATAATATATACTTAGTATATTTTATTTTCAAATTAATCATAATTATTTTCAAATTATATAATTAACTAAAGATATGGCATGACTCATGAGGAGGTTCGAGCTCTAATGTTTATATATTTTAAGTTTGTGTTTAAAGATAAGAATTATCATCCTCTTAATGAATGGATAAAATTAGTATCGATTCGAGTAGTTTTTCATTTTTTCTTATATCCACTGCTTTTAATACGAGTCATTATATTACATGAATAGATGAGATTTAAAGTACTACTTGGATGTCTTCATTAGCTTTTTTTAGTAGTCTGATTTCAAAGTTGTAGTTTTAGTTGCATCCACTTGAGTGAATTCTAACCAGTTTGCTACTTAATCATTTTTTTCAAGCCACTTAATTAATATTTTTCCAAGCAAGCAATTTAATCATTGTTACCTGAAACCAAAATGCAGTTGGTTTATTACGCTCTCCTTCACCCGTAATCTAATTCATGCCCATACAAGCCTCCCAAGAACGAAACAAAATTGATCAGCAAAGATATTCAAAAATGGATCAGAGTTAGCAAGAAAACAATTATTTAAATTATAAAAATAAAAAATTTACCCACCTCACATGATTAAATGACTCAGAATTGTTGCAAAAGTCAAGATGAATCTAAATTATGGGGTTCTTATTATGATGTAATGCAAACTCTAAGATAACTTCAATAATATGATATATTATGATAAATCGCCTACAATGCTTTATTTATAGAATAATATATAAAATTTTATTTAAACTAGAAAAAATAACTAAGACTCCAACTTGAATAAAAAATAACTAAATATAATTCAAATAAGAAATTAAATAAACATTATCTCTAAATTATTATGAAACTTAAATACTAGTACAATTAGAAACTCTTAAGTGAGACATTTTTTATATAATTAGAAAATATAATAACTAATAAAAATTAAATATTATCCGTTGTCATCAGGATAATACAACGTATTACCCAAAACTACTTCTTCTTACTAAAAAACATAATTTTTATGAATGAATACACCCATCATGGGGTACCACTAGGTAGATGAAGACAAAGACAAACGAATACGCCCATCCTGGGTTGACCAATTTAGTTTATTAAGTTAATGAATTAAAATTGCAAAATAAATCCGCAATGCAAAAGAAGGCAACTATTGAACAGATATACGACACGTAGTTGCAGAATTGCATGGAGTATCAACCCCACCATAGCATCCTCTCTTCTGCTTGAGCCATGGCCTCCTTCAAGAACGAAGGTCGAACCCACTGCTAAACAGAACACCCCAAAGAAGAATGCCCTTATGCTTGCTTTTGATTGCAACTCCAACCTCTGTAACTTGCTTACTAGAAATCATAGAAAGTGTTTTATTATCTGGAACAAGGATTTCAGAGAAGGCCTGATCTGGTGGTAGGTATTTGGAATGACATCTGATAAGCCATCCTGATATGCTATCTACAGTTGGCAGCTCAACTCCACAATATGGAGCTTTTCTGTTCTGGTTTATGGCATCAACCAGCTCATTGACAGAGTTTCCTGAAAGAAACATGTAAATGATAAAAATAAAAAATAAACAGAAAAATGTTGAAGACTTTAAGAAGAAGAATGTCAGGCTTATATATGTGTTTGAAAAAGTTTGTTGAATTTGAACTGCTAGTGTTAGAGGTGTACATCTATTTTATTTACAAGAATTAAACGCACTGTTATTCATTAGTAGAAAATGAGCTACGAAATGTTCTAGGAAAAATCTATGCCATGGCAGATTAGTGATCAATAAACCAACAAAAGAAATTGATTGCAACTTATAAATAATGCAGTGGAGCAGAAAAGATTGAATGAGGCTAAATGGCTTTTTTAGCAGTAAATACCTATAATTATTCAATGCGCAGTTCTATGGACTTAATAATCGGAGGGTCTATTGAAGACAAGGCGAGGAACTCCCTTGCAAATAGTGTGCGATTAACAATACTGCTCTAAATGAAAATGTCAATCTCCTAAACTAATATGCTTCCTTCTGCATACATTCAGAATAGCTCAGAATATTTTCAGCCTCATGTATATAACGGATTAAGAAGCAGGAACAAATGCAGTTGGCAGTCGTATAACGAAGAATACAAAGAAAGCAGAAACATCAAACAAGTATTTTTCACTAGGCATTTCATCAGCAGAGAAGAGGGTCGTGGAGTTTATTAAGGCTGGGAACCGAAGCTGCAATTACAAGGGGCCTAGAAACAGGCATTCTAGCGGACGGAAGCTCGTCCTGTATCAATCAGCTGTACTTTGCCTTTGATGAGAATAAGAAGACGAGATCAAGAACCGAAGGAACAGAGTTCACATAGAAGATGAGCTCTGAACTTCTGATTTGGGTCAAAGATAGGAGGCAAGATCAGAAGTGGGGGAAATGGAAGAGAAAAATGCAAAGTTTAGTAGGATATATGTAATTAAGTAAGATACACAAAGCTTGAAGGGCTCTCTAGCTTTCAAAGCATGTTTTGATGCCGATAAAAAATAATAATAAATTGGGGAATAGGAATGCAAGATGACGGAAGACAAAGTTGGATGGCTCTAAAAGACGAGAAGCCCCACAATAATTCATTTTTGCAGGCTTGCAAACGGCTGCAGTGGTGGGTCCGATCAGCCGCTCCTGGTTATTCTTTTTATTAAAAATACAAATATGGATTGCTCTACGAGAAAAAAGATGAAGCAAATACACGAACACAACGTTTGGTTCATTTTCTTCGTTTTTAAATATTTGTTTTTTTAATAAAAAAATTACATTTTATATTCATTCTTTTAAATTTTAAGATTGATGTTATTTTCTTTAAGTATAATTTGGGAAAATCAGTATAATATTTAATTGACTAATATTAATCTTTTCACCAACTAAGTTACAATGCATGTCATGCAGGACTAAAAAATATAAATTTGGTTTTTAACCCATACAAAGCACATAAAATACTTATTTATTAAAAAAAGCTATTATTTTTGGATTAAGTGTGCCATTTTTTAATTGGTCCATGTAGTTTCCATTACCTAGAAAAAGTTAATTCTATTTGTAACGAGAGAAACAAACTTATTTATAATAGATTAGTAAAAAAGTAAAAACCATTGAACATGCGTTAAAAATTAATGGAAAGAAAAAATTATTTTATTCACCAAAATACACTTTTCTCACATTCTTCTTCCACACAAAAGAAATCTACTTTCTGTATTTTTTTCCCCATTTTTTACCTCACATAATTGTTTTATTTCATTTAAATTCAAGTACACTAAGAAATTGTCCTTCATCTAAACCTCATTTTCTACCTTCTATCTCATCTAAATTATTACTTATTAACTTATTTATTTTCTTTTTCTTCCACCTGATGCCTAGATGTTATTGACGGACCTTAAATTAGATTCATAAAATTACAAATGATAAAATTTTACATGGCAGAATGCCCGTCCTTCTACCCATCTTTACTTTTTATCTCCACTTTTGTCTCATCATAGTTCTTGCTTAATCTCATCTAAAATCTTATGCATAACCTTCATTCTCTACTTCCACTAAAATCAAGTATAAGTAAAAAACTCACCTTCCACACTTTCACTTCTTTCAAATTCTTATTCATTTACTTACTTTATAAATATAATAAAAATCCATAATCTTCACTTTTCTCCCCTCCTCACCTAAGTTATCATTCAAAAACTCATATCTCTAATCCACATTATTTAAATTCACATTAAAAAATTCACTTAAAAAGTGCAATAAAAACTCACATTCGTCACCTCCCCCGCCAGCAGTTTGCATAAATTCTTATTGTTTTCTCATTTAAGTTCTTATTTGTAAACTTACTTAGACCGAAGGAGTTCGATTAGTAAAATGATAGAAAGTCCCTTGAAAATACATAGAGAAGTTACGGTACAGAAGAAATTCAGCTTCCTCACCAAAATTCACCTTGCGCACCTTCCCCTCCGTGTAGTAAGAACATCATTTTATACCCCCACCTTCACTTCATCTAAAATTTTACTTCACCTCATGTGAATTATTATTTATAAACCCACTATCTCCCCTTTCAACAAGTTCATATATAATAAACTCACCTTCTTCTAAACCCACCTTCAACTTCATCTCATTGAAAATTCTTATGTATTAAAGTATATAAGAAGTGCACTAAGAACTCACATTTCCCCCTTTGTCCCCAATTCGCTTCACTTAAGTTCTTGTTCATCCTCCCTTTCAAAAAGTAAGAAAAGCAAAAAAATCAATGCTAGCCCGTGCGCAGGCTGCTCGCCCGCAGGAGTCCTCGACCAAGTAAAAAAGATGGGTTTTTGGTTAGGAAGATGATTTCTTTTTTACAGTAAATTTTCAATTTCATTTTATTAATCAAATTTATTTATCATAAGTGAGTTTATTTCATTTCCTTGCAAATAGAATTATTGTTTTATTTATAAAATAGTACTAGAGTACATGCAGATTCAATATGGACCAATTAAAAAACAACACACCTTGAGCTCGCGTGGCAAAATAATTTTCTCATTTTTAACATTGCCTAATTAATTATTGCTATCCCCTCTCTTAAACTCCTTAGCCTAGGGGTATCCACTGAGGTGGACACCTTTTTGTTTGTATCTTAAACTCTTTTTGTTTGAATCCGTCTACGTCTGTGTTTGTAAAATTATTACGGACACCATCTATGGCTGTGCCCGTGCTTGCAAAATTTTTTATGAACACCGTCGCGTCCGTTCGCAATTTGTTTTCAAATATGGACAAATATAGCATTTGGACACACGTAAACTAATATGGAACCATCAAATTAACACAAATTTAAAATTTTAAAATATAAATAAAAAAGATGTATTTTATTAAAATAAAAAGTCTAAATAATTTATTTTAAATGAATATAATTTACATAATTTTAAAATTTTTCAATGATAAGTTAAAGATATAACCTTTCTCTTTCATTGTACACTTAAAATTTTTAGCACATAGAATATATTAATAAATCTTGAGTTGAGTACAACCTACGTCCCTTGTTACACACCTTAAATTCGTAATAAAAATTATAAATAACTGCAATTTTGACAATCACACTGTTTGAAATAATAATCCTTTAATTCATGCAAAACAAATAAACCTTATTGAGGAAGATACTGTTAGACAAAAAATTTATTTTAATATATTTTTTTAGCAAAGACGCAGTTGCAAGTGTTTATATTTTTTTATTAAAAATATCTGCGATTTGTATGGACCGTTTATATTTTATATATGGACATAGATGCGAGACGACACTGATCCGGACATGGCCACGGCCGTTAGTGGATTTTGGACAGCCGCACGTAAGTCATGGCAAAGGCGAGGGGGCGAAGGTTCTAGATTAACGAGCAGGAACTCCGTCTCTACCCTCCCATATCCAAACCACCAAAACCCTTCTCCTTCCGCCCACACTCGGACCTGCGTCTCTAGCCGCTTCAAGCCACCTGCACCGCCCCTCCCTCTCCTCAATGGCCGCTTCGTTCCTCACCATCTCCCGCCCCGCCTCCTTCGTCTGCCCGCCTCCTTCCTCTCCCACCCCCACTACCAAACTTAGCCACCGACTTTCTGGTGCGATTTGCCCCGTCGAAACGCATTCTTCCGAGATCCTCTTTTGTTTTCTTTTTCTCATGTTATGTGCCTGGATTTCTTTTTTTTTTTGCAGGTTTTAGACCAAAGGCGTTGAGGGTTAGCGCCGTGGCGAAGAAATGGGATCCTTCTAAGGTTTTTTGCTCCGGCTTTTTGTTTTTTTCTTTTGTTATTCCTTTACTTTTTTTGTGTGAATTTTCCGCAACTATTGGCTTAAACAGGTTGTTCCACAAGCTGATAGGGTGTTGGTCCGTCTAGAGGAAGTACAGCAGGTTGGTTGTGTTCACTTTTTCGATGCTTATTTTATTGCTGCTCTGTTTAATGTGATGAAATTGCATTCATTTAGTTCATGAAAATTGGAACTAGCATTCGTAATTTTTTTACATTGTTCTCACCCATGGATGCCTTCTCTTCATTCGAAAAATAAAGAAAAATGCATCATTCGGGATTGGAGTAAATTTAGGTTATTACATACTGTAAGTACTTTGATGAACTGTAAACCTTGGAAGAGCTGGTAAAGATTCTCTGTGCTAGTTTTCCTATTAGGCATGTTTTTATTCACACTCGTAAATTGTGTTTCCTTCAGATTTTCTTAACGCACGGGTTTGGTTTGGATTTAAGCTAATGTGCAATATTATTTTTTTTCCCAGACCCGGATCCGTAATTATTTTTCATTTTGTGCCGTGTAAATAATTGTAATTTTGATGATATTTTGATGCAAATGTTTGTTACTGCTCTCATTCGGAGATTATAAGCTATTTGGCTGCAGTTGCGTACAGCTGCTTTGATATTTGAAACAATCGAGTTAAATATTAGTGTTGTTAAGATATGGTATCCACTGTCGGTGTATAATTTTGTGTGTTAGAAAAGGGCTCCTCTTTTCTACTTAACATTATTTGCTAATTCATTGGAAGCTTTTGACTAATAAAATGAAGTGTTCTGAACTAGAAATCAGCGGGTGGAGTTTTACTACCAAAATCAGCTGTCAAATTTGAACGCTACTTAATGGGAGAGGTAAAAATTGTGGCCTTTTAAAGTTCTTTATGTGGCAGTCAGAATTATTGTTTCATTGACATGTTAAAATACTGGCTCTCCCAGGTTTTAGCTGTTGGTGCTGAAGCTGAAGGCTTAGAGGCAGGGAAAAAGGTACGGATTCTGGAATTCTAATTTGGAACTTTTCGTTTTGAATGGTCTGACATTATCAGCAATCTTGTCCTCTAGTTTTGTGGAGCTTTTGTTATCTGGTTATTTGTCCCACTGCCAGCTGAAAGGGAAAGAGTATAATTAAACAGCTAATGCTTTTTTGAAGAGCTTCAACCATATATCAAGCCTTTAAATTCTCAAGATAGTATATATCCAAAATTGTGTTGATCATCCCTTCTTAATTGGCATCATGGTTGCATAGAAGTGTTTAAAAAAACTGAGTTTCTTTCCGACCACTGCTATATTTAGAAAAATTCCTTCTGTGCACATTTATGAATTAATTTCTTTTTTGTCTTGATCTGATCTTGAAAGTTCTTAAAGGAAGCATGTATTTATTCTTGCAGGTTCTTTTTTCGGATATCAGTGCATACGAGGTGAATAGTTTGATTTCTTGTAGTTCTTCCCGTTATTTTTTATTCTGTGATCGGAAGAGATGCTTTCAACCAATCTAGCGGATAAGTCCAAATGTTTTCACCTATCACATAGAATTTCATCTCAGAGAGTCAATGTTGATATTTCCATTGGTTGACTGTGTAAATGCTTGATGTCATTTTATCAGATGTATTTAAATGCATGATGTCATTTTATCAGCCAGATTGATTTTATGAAGGCATTAGAGAGCAAATGTGGAACATAGTTCCTAATAATGGCCATATGTTGAACATTCTAATGCAGGTTGATTTGGGAACAGATGCTAGACACTGCTTCTGCCGTGCCGGTGATCTTCTGGCTATGGTCGAATAGTCTTTGTTGCACAACGATTTTTTTACTGCTTCGTTCTTGTTTTCTTGTATGAATTCTAAGAGGGAGAGTAATCTTTGTGGCATTGTGGGGCTCATTGAAAACTGTAAACTGTAAACGCTTATTGTAGAATGCGGGGGCAAAAATAATGCTAAAGTTGCTTGTTAATTTTTCTTGAGTTTTTTTGGCTATTATACACGTTTGCAGTTACAATTTCCTGTTTGCGTACAATTCTGAGTTTCTACACCTTGATCGGCAGCCCATCTTTAGTATTTTTTGTTCAATGGTTTTTTAATTTTTATATTTTTATATTTTTTATGCTAAATGTTATGTATGTTCTCGTTCTTGCTTGGATCAGCAATTTGTTCGAGCAATTCTAGCAAATGAATTACTCGTCTTATATATATATAAGATGTCTGTCTGCATTGGATGCCTGAGTGGCAAAGGGTGTTTCTTTGACGCACAATTTCCGGAACCCAAAGTGTGTTTATTGGATGTCTTCCTTGTGGTAATTGGTAACAAATGAGAGCAGGTACAAAAACGACTTAAAGAACAAGTGAACACTGACACCGAGTTTAACAAAACAATGAGCACATTGAGTAAATGTAAAGACACTTCAAAATTTAGACTTGGCTTTATTCGGCTCAAAACGGAGGAAATTAGTGAGGGAACTATTTGTTCACGGCTCTGCATGACTTCCTTATCTGACCCTTCCCTGTAACGTCAACAGCTCCCAACCTGACCATGGCCTTTCCGAACTCCGTATTGAAGTTGCTACCGGAGGCCAAAGATTTGACAATGCCGCTTGTGGAAGCGTCCAACGCGAGTGCTTGGTCAATCTGTAAAACGCCCCTCTTCTTTACAATTTGCTGGTAGAATGAGTTGTCCACGGACATTGACTTTTGAGGGTTCTGATCCAAATTGACCGTGCTATCCGTGTTCGAGTTCTGGGGGCATCTCGTCCTCAAGAAAGTCCGAAGAGCTAGGTCCATGTTCGGGTCAGGTACGCCTGTGTTATTGAAATTGTACAATCTGCTCCTGAAGAAAGAGCAGTGGGCAATACCCACTGTGTGACCACCTGCATAGATTCATCGATGACGACTGTTAGATGCTTATAGTGAATGCCCATATACGTTATTAATTATTAGGATTTCTTGTTGAGCTGAATGTATATATGGTTAGCGAAGATGATAAGAACGTACCCAATAGAAGAACCATGTCCGTGAGGCCTAATCCCTTGTTAGCGAAGATCTGGCGAGATTGAGAAACAGATATTGTAGGACCGGGGAGGTTCACATCTGCAGCGTTGGACACCAATCCATCTTTCCTCCCAGTCTGCACTCGGTACCTTCCTCCCGAACTCTGTTCATAGCATGAGTAATTAAAATGTAGCTTATTTATCGGTGTAAATTTCAGACACATTGCTTGCGTTGGGCAAAAAAAAGAAAAAAGAAAAATGGAGAGACATCGTCTAATTAATTCACAGAAAATAATAGAACCATATTTAGCTCCGCCGGGAGCGACGCCGGTGGAGACGCGTCTCCACCGTCGATCATCCCGGGAATCGACGGTGAAGACGCGCGGCGTCTCCACCGGCGTCGCTCCGGGCGGAGCTAAAATTTTTTCAAAATAATATTGTGAGATATGATCAGTCGATCATGTGTACCTGTTCAACAGCATCTCTGGTGGCCATAACGATAATGTCCGCACAAGAAACTACATTAGGGCAAGCTTTCTCAACAGCAGCCTTAGCTTCATCGATGATGTCGTAGCCTCTGACGCTAAGGTTAGGAGGAGCAGTTTTCTCGCTTGATTTTCCATCCAAAAGGATCGATGCATCACATCCCTGTGAGTATCAAACCAATATATATAATTATACAGATGAATCAGATAAGCTAGCAATTACACTTTTAAGTCATGAAAGTGGGGGAGATGGTGAAGACGGATACATGAACAAAGCAGTCATGGAACTGCATGCGAAGGAGGGCAGGCGTGATTGTGGAGTCATTGCGAAACCGCTTCACTACCACACTCTTTACAATGCCCTCCACATCGTTGGATCCACATTTTCCCTTGTAAAACCCCTCCTGCAGTGCACTGTGGCAAAATCTGGGGGCTATGACAATGGCCACTAGGAGTATTGCTGCCTGCATGAACTTCATCTTTCCTTGGGAGTTTCAGCTAGCTGTTGTGGAAGATGTCGTTTAGCAACTCCTTTATATAGAGGTGAAGAAGCAGTATTTTACCCTTCATGGTTTGAATTTGAGCTGCAGTACTTCTATATGGGAAGCACGACTAGACGTGTGAAAGCCTAATTGTGATGCCAATGATCCGGATTGTCGTCATCTTATTATAATTATCTGTATAGAACTCATTAACCGGTAGATGGTAGGCGGTATAGCTTAATTGTTTGTCAATTTTTTTAGTTCAATGATAAGTTTGTATATATACTTGGTCAATCAATGTAAAATAATTTTAATTTATGGTGGAAAATGTGTACTGATTTGTTTTTATAATATTTTATCGCAGGAATATCCCTGTAAAATGGATCTGATCAATGGCTAGGTCTGGTTTAAAATGGGATCAGCATTTGAAATTAATAAGATACTATTACAATAATATGAGACTAGTAATTTTATAAGTCCACGTTGATTTTATTCATGTCTAATTAATTTATCCACAAGACACAAAGAAGCCAATCCTTAAACACGCTTTCACCCATGTCGACGCTAGGTTTTTGACGTCCTTCGTTTAATCTCAAACTAACGTCGGACTAGGTTGACTAATAAGAGTGAAACCTCGATTTTAATGTTCAAACTTGCAATAATCCATGTGATTGCTTATTGTAAGTAGCATGATACTGTATTAAAGAAAGGCTACAGTAGTCAGATTAATAACCCTTTGTGATGTAATAGCAAAGTAATTAGACGTCCTTCGATTTGCTACGAGTGGAGATTAGCGATGGAGTTGGTTGATAATATAAACAAATGCAGAGTGCTAATGTCAGAAGCGTTGACATTTTACATGCATATATGCGATACCGTCTACGTTCTATGTATTTGTCAGAGAGTTGAAGATACTTCTGAACATATATTATAAATTAAGGCAGCACCAAAGTCAGTAGAAATTAAATAATCAAGCTCCATTGTTTATTTGAGGAATAAAAAGTATAATTAAGCTGCAAATTGATTAGCAATATGTTAGCTCCCATATTGTCATTCTAACAAATGTATAATTGGAGCTCCTCCGTATTGATGTTCTTGCAATTGTTTCACGACTTCATAAAAACACCGACACATAAATCTCCTAAATAAAATGCTTCTCGACATGAATTTTTCTGTAGGCACCCTAAACATGAACCTGATAGGAAGGCTCACATGGTCCATGGACCTCATTGGTTTGCTTTTATCATTATTACGGGTAAATATATGCATGGTTCATGCTTTTACATGTTAGCTAGCTGCTCATGTCAACCTTACACTGTGAATAACTTCTCTGTCAACCTATCGAATGCAAATTGTGCTTCTATGTTGTACAACTTCCATAACCCAAATGCTTCTTCGATGTCTCTTACGCATGACTTTATATTATAACAAATGCAAGCTGGTATGCAATAAATATTACTCTCGTAAACTAAATTCCTTTTGATATCATTTTATACCCTTATTTTAATATTCATATCAGTTATACCCCCAATTGGATGCCTTTTTATATATGATAAACTTGAAGACAATAATACTCATTCCTACTATAATAAACTAGATAAAATGTCACGCTTGCACCACATATACTACAAATAAATTTTAATTTTATAAATAAGTTCTTATTAAATAATGAGGTAAATTATAATAATTTAATATTTTAGATATAGACTCTAACTGATTTTAAAAATAAATATTAATTCAATGAGAAAATAAACTATAATAAATTTATTTATTTATTTTTTATTGAATTTGATTCTTTAAAATTTTTACTTTTAATTAGAAGTGATTATTGAGTTTTTTTATTAATATATGTGTGTGTATATATATATATATATATATATATATAAAGAGTAGATCTTAAGGCAGTAGCTCTTTAATCAATAAAAAATTATATGTCTTTGAGAAAAGGACAGGAAAGTGGAAAAGAGGAAACACATTACGCGGTGAGATGTTAATCGGTCAGCTTTGGTCCAAATTTTGCAGAGTCTGCACCAAATCTAATTTCTAAGACTCGAACCCAAACTTAAACCGGATTTATAAAACTTGAACCTTATCCAAACCCAACAGAAAATGAAATATATTGCAAAAATTGGAAATAAAACAAAGCTTGAACTTCTTCCCTTGTTTTTTAAAAAATTGTAAATTTTGTCACAACTAATTGTTACTTGCAGCCGTGACAATATATTTTGTTACAATCCTTGTCATCAAAATTATGTGGCAAATTTGTCTATATTAGGGCTGTTAAACGAGTGAGCAACCTAAGCTCACCTTGTGGTCGAACTTGACTCGAATAACTCGAAGTTTGTTTGAAGTCGACTCGAGATAAAACGAGTTTTTAGCATATATGCTCGACGTCGACTCGAATATTTTTGATAATGTTCGAACTTGTCTTGAGCTCAAATACACTTAAAATATTAAATTCTAAAAGCTCAAAATTAGCTTGTTCATTTGGGAGCTCGAAAAGAGCTCGTTTGTGAGCTCGATACTAGCTCCTTTGTGTGCTCAATACCAGCTCGTTCGTGAGCTCAGAATTGGATGATCTTGGGAAAAAAAATATTTATAAAGATTAAAAATTAACAAAATATTCTATCAACAAAATAGTCTATCACATTCACAATTCCAGCAGTTTTCTGGCAACTATTGTTGGTGGTGGCTATCGCCGAGATGACATTG
>JAURVB010008057.1:0-17525 GCA_033002965.1 Piper betle | reverse complement strand
ATTTAAATCCTACTTTACATTAATAATTGAGATCATAATCAACACTTAACAAATAATAAAATAATTATCAACTTATACACAAATATTTAATTATTATTATTATTATTTTTTTCTTCGGTTATAATTTTTTTAATCGCTACTATTACTTACAGCAATTAATTAATTAACTTTTTCTATTAAATTAATTAAAATAATTTGTATTATTTTAATTTATAAATATTATTAATACAATTATTTTAAATTATTTGACTCTATAAAGTTTAGAACTTTATTTATTTCCATTATGCGATTTATGTTCAACGCGAGTGATTGCTACCCAACTATAATTTAATAACTCATTTTCTACATTACTCACTTGTTATTAAAATAATCACTTTATTTACCTAATATTAAATTTAATATGGTAAAGGTAAAATCTGTAATTATTAATCACTTATAACTATCTGATTTAATTTAATCACTTTTATTACACCGTTTAATTATCGACCATTTATCATTGCCGTATTTTTATTACTTATGTCCATGTCCACTTAGTCCAATAATTAATTAGTTTAGTAACTTTCCCCTATAACCCATTAAAATAATTATTTTTAAAGATTGATTACGAGTTTGTATTATTTTTAACTCGAGTCGGTATTGAGTCAACTAGTATTTACAGAATTGCCATTGCCCTTCTTCTTCTTCTTGTTCTTCTCCGGCATGCCTCTGTTCATGACTCTAGGCATTGTCCTTCCCCCGCCACCGACCACCTCCAGCCGCCGTCCATTGTCGCCGTCCAGCCCTCGCCACCTGCCGTTGCGGTGTAGCCCCGCCCAACTCCGGTCGTCTTCCAACCCCGGCAACGCCCGCATCGCCCTCCTAGTAGCGTGCTCGTGGTGGCGATTCTACCACCGGCGAGCAACACCGCCTCAATTAGGTGGTGCACCTCATCACCCTCAACCACATATCTACCTTCCCTGGCCATATTGGAACCTGTCACCACCTAGGATGGCCGGATTTCTTCCCCCACTGCGGCCACCCCTGTTTTTGCCACCGTTACTATTTTTTGGCCATTTATTACCCCAGGCCGACATCCACAAACGTGAGAACGACCCTACATTGGTCGACGAAGAGGGTAGGATCATCTTCCGACGTCGGAACGACCCTCGCCATCGATTCCCGGCAACCTTGCTTGTGCCTCCCCATCTTGCCGAAATAGGGGACTCGTCGGCCGAATTAAAGTTTAATTTTTATGTTTAGTTTCTTTTTTGTTGATTTTAAACTTTAATCCTCATGATTATAAAGTTTATTATCAAATTAAAATATGCATGCAAGAAAATTAAGAAGAGGGAGATAGGAAGAATACCTAAGTAAGGAAGAAGACACGCCGGCAAGGAAGAGGAGAAGAAAATCCAAATGAAGGCTAAGGTGGAGGACCTCCTTTATAAAATGAAATGATGGCTAGGGTTTGTGGAAACACACGAACACCCGTATTTTATTCCTTTAACCGGGTAACCAGGTAAAGAATAAAATATTTAACTGGGTAGACTTAACTGGGTAGAGAATATAATATAATTAATATTAATTCTCTAACATTTGATCCTTCCCTCCCAGAGTCGAATATAATCAATTTTTTTTCCCACGGTCTTTACACTTATCTTTAGAGACTGGAAACTCTTCTCACACTTACTAGTCCATTTGAACTTGACTCCCTTCATTGTGAGTTTGGTCATCGATGATGATACTAAGGAGAAGTCTTCAATGAATTTTCTGTAGCAACCCGCTAAGCCAAGGAGCTTTTGATGTCAGTGACTGACTTGGGTTGTGGCCAATCAGCATCTACTTTTACTTTTGATGGATCCACTGCAATTCTGGCCTTTGAGATAATATGACCAAGGAAGTTTACCTCCTTCAACCAAAAGTCACACACTTTGAGAGCTTGGCGAACAATTGATTTTCTCTGAGAACATGAAGAGTAATGGATAGGTGCTTCACATGCTCTCCTTCATTATTTGAATAGACCAGAATGTTGTCCACAAACAAAATAATAAACTTTTCCAAGTATGCAGGAAATACTGTGTTCATGAGTGACATAAAGGCCGTTGGTGCATATGTTAGACCAAAAGGCATGACCAGAAATTCATAATGTCCGTACTAAGTTCAGAAAGCTATTTTCTGTATGTCTGAGTCCTTTACACACAACTGGTGATAACCAGACTGCAAGTCTATCTTAGAAAATACTCTAGCTATTTTTAGCTGATCAAACAAGTCATCAATCCTTGGTAAGGCATAACGATTCTTGACCGTCACTTGATTGAGTTTACGATAGTCAATACACAGCCGAAGCGATCCATCTTTCTTCTTCACAAAAAGAACTAGGGCTCCCCAGGGTGAAGTGCTTGGTCGGATGAAACCTACCTGCGACAACTCTTCTAGTTGACTCTTTAACTCCTTGAGTTCTGTTGGAGCCATGCGGTATGGTGCTTTGGAAATTGGTGTTACACCAGGTGCTAAGTCAATGGCGAACTCTAGTGATTTCTTTTGGACAACGGGCTCTACAAAATATTGTCCATTGAAAGTTGCCACAAATTCCCCAGGTGATGGAAAAAATCTCACGTCGATGGAATGTAGTTTTTTCTGTGGATTTCTAATAGTAAGATGCTTCCTCCTAAAGCATGCATGTTGCCAACCTCACTTGATGGCAGTGGGGCACAAAGAGAGCCCTAAACACTTTTTTGGTAATGTCTATCCAGCTCTCTGCCTTCATTAGATCAATCCCTCTAGCAAATAGTTCAGCTCCATTCTTCCTGAATTTTTCCACAGTGTAACGGTCACTATCTTCAACAGCTGGCGGCATCACTTGTCGGACTACCGGTGGCACTAGGTTTGGACACTCCCCTCACTCGCCCGGGTCTGCTAACCCTACCCACCCTTGGGCACTTCCCTGACCACCATCCGGGGTGATTCTGGGACCCATTGCTAGAATTTGAGGCTCCATTCCCTGCTAGCACTCCCAGTAACCACTGAACGATATGCTGAACCACAGAATTTGTATTTTTTGAAGCCTGCGCTTAGTCCCTGTATGGCTATCTGGATTTGGGCCAATACATTCTCTGTGTTCGAATTTGACGGAGTAGATCGGTTTGTCTGTCTACGAGTGCCTACCATCTGAAACGTCAAAAATTTTTCCCATCATGCTTCATTACTATGTTCTCTTTCAGTTATGACTTAGGTTTATTAAGCGAATGAATTTGTTAATTCAAAACACAACACAGTGGGAAAAGATAATTATTGGACTTTTCAACAAGGTACTTGAGTCATAAAAAGTGAGCTAGTGGGAAACTGTGCTCTGATACCACCTATAACGACCTGACCGAACCAGACCGGGTGTTACCTAAAATATAATTGATGCAACAATAACATTCTAGAACATGATTCATAATACAGCAAATAAGTCTAGCAGTTTATAACTCATAAAAAGAAATCATGTTCTGATAGCATATGACAATATATAAAATAACCGTCCCACAGTCTCGGACCGTTTCCCATAGCCACATTTATAACACAAGAAAAATAAAAGGAAGTCCAATTTATTATCAATTCACCATACCTAGGTTGGTAAAAGAAGCACCAACCACACTTCTATTCTTCAGTCCAAAGCTGCTCACCTGCTGGAGGCAATTCCGCGTTAGTGATAAAACCACTAAGCCGCATAATTAAATGAAACAAGTCAATATAATCCCTATTATCGTTTCAAGAGACTTTTAGTTGTTATGAGCCTATGCCGAGCTCGTTATATGCTGGGAGGGGTGGCCTCCCCATCCAGCTACCATCCCATGCATGCGCACACACGCTACGTGGCCCACGGCCTGTAGTTACCGATATTTGCCATTGACTCACCCTCTCGGTATCACAAGTGCATAATGAGCCTACTTGCGCCACTGCGCCCTGTCACCCCTTTCGGCCTAGGGGCAGGTATTCAATCTTTCAGGGGGTGCTGCCCTGCCGAATTGAGTCAACCCCGGTTGCGTTCCAGCGCATGGTGGTCAGATACTCAAGTCGACCAAGACTCCCACATAGTAATTTTAAAGGTGCGGCCCTGTGTCGGACTGAGTCAATTCCTTGACCCCGATTGCGTTCTAGCGCATGGTGGTCGAATCTGGGCTCAGGCCGACCAGGGCTGCCAAGAAGGGAAAATACAACATTTCAAATAATTATACGGACCTGGATAGTTCGTAAGTGAACTCGCAACTGTGACCAACGATCCTAATCTGAACGAGAACATAAAATTATACATAAGTATAATTTTATTCGAGTAGAAATGCATGCAACTAAATCAACTAATATATATATCACTATTAAAATCTCAACAACTATTAAATATTAAATTATTCATGTGACATAATCATTTAAATCCTACTTTACATTTTAAATTAATTATCTAAATCATAATTAACACTTAACAAATGATAAAATAATTATTAAATTATAAACAAGTATTTAATTTTCCTTTGCGATGATAATTACTTAACCACGATCTTGACGATTTAGTTTACGGTTATAATTTTTAGTCGCTATCATTATTAATAGTAATTTAATTAATTAAGTCATTCGATTAAATTAATTAAATTAATTTGTATTATCCTAATTCAAAGATATTACTAATACAATTATTTTAAATTATTCAACTCAATAAAGTTTCGAACTTTATTTATTTTCATTATGCTATTTAGGTTCGACGCTTGTGATTTTTACACGATTATAGTTTAATAACCCATTTTCTACCTTACTGACTCGTTATTAAAATAATCACTTTATTTACCTAATATTAAATTTAATATGGTAAAGGTAAAATCTTTATTTTATTAATTACTTATAACCATCCGATTTAATTTAATCGCTTGTAGTACGCCGATTAATTATCGACCGTTTATCATTACCGTATTTTTCATTACTTATGTCCATGTCGATTTCGTACAATAATTAATTAGTTTAGCAACTTTAACCCATAACCCATTAGAATAATTATTTTTAAAGATTTATTACGAGTTAGTATTATTTTTAACTCGAGTCGGTATCGAGTCAACCCATATTTACAAAACTGCCATCTTCTTCTTCCCCAACGTCCTTCTCTTCTCCTACCTTCTTCTTTGCACCAAAAACCAGATCTGATGTCTTCTTCTTCAACCCTATGCAACCTTCCCCAGCAACCCAATTGAACAACCATATAAACATCCCAACAAGGCATCAACAACGAATTAAAACAGCCAAAGATGAAACCCAAAGTCCATGTTTTACAGCAGCTATACAAGGCGACCGTCCTGCACCAAACCAGGCCTGTTCTTCTTCTCCCAGCCTCAAGACGACCACTTTCTTGCACCTTGCTACCAATTCAGAGGTTCAGCAACCTCAGGCCGTCATCAACCAGGAAGAATTGGCCACCTTTGGACGTTGCAGGGAGTAGAGTCGTTCTCCCCACGTCTGCACGTCGCCGCCATGAATTCCGGCGAGAAGGTCGCCTGTAATGGCCTGTGCCGGCGGCAGGAACTGCTGTAATAGACCCTTGATGTTGTCAACGAAGAACAACCGGCGTCTACCCTCTGAAGCTTCCATTACAGCATCAATTTCAGAGGATCGCCATCACCTTTGTCCCCCTTGCAATTCCGCCCAGTAACAGCTGTAATTCCGCCACCCATCAGAAGCCAGGGACAAGGCGACACCACCCACTCGACCCAGCAACCAGAGAGGCCATCGGGAGTGTGAGGGCTGCCTTGAAATCCCTTGCCTACGATCACCCACCTTGCCAAAATTCAGACTCGTCGGCCATGGCGAATTTCAGTTTCCAGTTTAGTTTTAGTTGTTTATTGTTGATTTAAGACTTTAATTCTCATGTTTATCAAGCTTATTATCAATTAAAAAGAGATATGAATGCATAGAAAATTAAGAATAGGGAGATAGGAAGGATACCCAAGCAAAGAGGAAGAAGCACCGGTAAGGAAGAGGAGAACTAGGCGGCTAAGATGAGGAAGATGCCAGGAATGACGTCCTCTTTCAAAATTATAAAAATGAAAATGATGGCTAGGGTATGTGAAAACACCCCTACACTCATATTTCATTTAACCGGGTAAATCATAAAATATATTAACGGGATAGAAATAATCGGGTAGAGAATAATAATAATTCTCCAACATTCGATCCTTCCCCGACTGAGTCGAATATTATTATTATTATTATTATTATTATTATTTTCACAGTGTTTACACATCATGTCTTGATATGTGGTGATGTAAGGATGTATGTCTGAGTCATGTTGGGTAATGAAAAAGAAAACTATATAGGATGTTGGGTAACTCAAACATATGGATAGGTCCGTGGACATGTCTCAAAGATCATCATGATTGGACTCCGCCATAGGTGGCCAGCGTATGGGATAGACAATCAATGACGAGCCTAAGAGAGGACTCCTTAGTGGCTCTAGTTCAATCAACTAATAGTAGGCATGTTTTTTTCAATACCGTACTAGTCACGCACTTTTAAACGAATGGAGTTCAAACGACCTAAAGAACCACTATCTCTCCTCAAGTCTACGTGGACTCGTATTGAGGTTTGACAATGTCTTGTTCGTTCTTAAGTGGTGTGTAACATGCCATCCCGTACTTGATTTATAGCACAAATCTTAACCCACATAACTACTACCACTGTGGTAGATTCTCAAGCAAAGTTGTCAGTTAAGATGAGCATACACTAGTATCCCTCTATCTGGTCAGCATGGTATGGTCTGCCTGAAGTCCATATCTACGTGGGTCCGAAGCTGGGATGAAGTTGTCTTCTCAAAACAAGTCTACCATCGGCTACCTGCACTGTAAGTCCTATAGAGTACTACGAACGTACCTTCTATACTCAGGGTAAAGCCTAAATCCTATGCCTCAAGGTAAGGACCTGATTGTGCTCGTGAAGCACAAGGAAAACATTATCTCCCTAATGACACTCCCTCACGAAACCCCTTCATCCATGCCAAAATTGTAATACGAGTCAAATATCTCTCTCTGGCTGAGCCAAACTCTAAATGAGTTAAATCGCATATCTGATAATTTGCTAACCATATGATTTGTGGATGTTGTTACACTTATTGAACAATCTGAGTACTATGGTCATCCTATCTGGATATCATATTGTCCTATTCTCATACTCTATCCATATGCATCCCTAGAAGACTCATTAACATTGTCTGGTGATCCCCATAAGACTATCACTAAGACTATTTTGCAATACACATATGATCCATGGATGTGAGGTCAATGAGATGGTATGCAAGATGGCTGGTGAAGTCAATCATGTGCCATCCCATCCAAATAATTATAGTGCACATAACTTTCCTCTGCCCGGATGATGTTAACATAGCTATATCGTATCCTCAATCTCTGATCTAACTCTACTCTGAAATTATGATATGTGGTCTCTATGCAATGCTAGGAACATCCTCAAGTAGTTGTCCTCTTGTAGGGTGAGGTAACTACTAGGCCCTTACATCCATAATAGCTGCTCCACTTAGTTGGTGGTAGTGCAGTATACGGACAGTGGTTGTACATCATAGACGGTAGTAGTGTGCATTTGATAGGTGGTAGTCTATCACGATTGGTGGTTGTGCAACTTGGACAATGGTTGTGTATCTCAAATGGTGGTTATGCATCTCAGACAGGGGTTGTGCTATTGGGATGGTGGTTGGGTAACTCAGACGATGGTTTTTGCCTCCATTTGCTGAAGATCTGATTCCAATCATGGACTTTGTCAAACCCACTATTGTCTTTGACATGTCTTTCTCATGTGCTTGTCAAATCAAAGGTAACTGCTATCAACTCGATTTAGGCTATCCAACAATGTCCACCTGATCCAGAGGGTGTCTAGATATAGTAGTGACACATACAATCATGATCCAACGTTGAGCCAACACGTATCACCTGAAATCTAGAGTGACTGCTCATACAAAGAGTGATTGGTTCTCAATAGCCATCACTGATTTGGCCTTTGAAGATCGAGTAATATCCGGTCAATCGTCTAAATCCGCAGTCAAAGGTAATTTTGCTCATCCTCGATGTTTTCATGCCTTTGTTTGGAGAGGAGTAACCAACAGCACTGTTCAGATAGGCATACACTAGTGGAAGAGGGGAAGGTGGTGAAGTGTCCATAGGATTGTTTGTCCACCTCGCTACTCATCCTCATCCACTGCTATCTCCTTGAAGTGGTCCATCTCAAGTCATTTGTCCAAACACTCATCTGTGTTCCAAGTGCCTCAATGGCTCCACTATCATAACCCCATCCTTCATCTACAAGGATTTATCTGAAGGTCCAAGTTCTCCAAAGTAGGCCTCAAACTATGCCTAATTGATCTGTATAATCGACTCAAAGGTCTCTGCTCATGTGTTATCTCCATACTCCAAGCACCCTACTTGTGTTATCTCATATAACTCTATCTCATAATGTACACCATGTCTTAAGAAACTACAAATGTAGTCACATACGAAGGACATGCAAATGCTCCAATATGGTCACCAAAATTCTAGGACTCCCAGTCACCATCCAACTCAGCCGTAGTTAATTTACCATGTGGACACTATCGGTCGTCCAAATCGTTAGCACCGAAAAACAAAGACATATCTCCAAGCATATCATAACATGCCTGTGACGGGCATCTACAAAAATCATGATCTCATATCCATCTCATAATTTTAATTAACACCAAAACATACATAGCTCAGGTTTGAGTGAGCAAAAATCTAAAAAATAGAACAACATCAAAGGAAATACCTATTGGCTTGGTTCGAAATAAAAGTCTTCCATTTCAATAGACCAAGACAGGGCTTTGATACCAATTTTTAACACCCCAATTTTGGTTCACTTAAGAACCGAATCGAAATGTTACGATCAAGTCAACTCATGCTTAAAGTTGTCGGTCGATACGACTCAATCGATGAAAAAGATCGAAACAACCCTCTTACTATCTTGAAAATGGAAGACATTATTAAATAAGCATTAAAACACATCAAATATAAGTAAAAAGTAAGAAAAAATAAATGTGTTGAGCCCAAATGTATGTAGCGTTTATCTGTCTTTCCACCAAAGTCGACTCAGGATTTGCAAGACCTACATATATTATATGTAACACGTCAATAACGAGTGTCACTTGTAAAAACCTGAAAAAAATAATTAGGTTATTTTATTTAGGGTTTTACAAATCTTAGAATAAACCATAAATATTATTTAATAAAATTAATTCTTTTAAAAAATTAATCTTATAAATTATCAATTTTGACCTTTAGCATATTGGTATAATGATATTTAAAATATTTTTAGGATTTAACACCCATTCGTATTAACTTAATAATTATTTTGTGACTTTATGTTAGCACACAAATGAATTTTTGAATTCCACACATATTTATAAAATTTAATATAATGACTTCTTGAATTCCACACATATTCTTTTATATAAAGGAAAGTTTTGTTGTTAAATGAAACATCCTTTGGATAACTTGTGAGCACATTTGGGTTTAGAGAAATTACATCCATATTAAGATAATGTGTCGTAGTTGGGGATACCTCATCACAATTTTAGGTTTGTATAATTACTTGAAATTTTATATATTTCGATTTGGGAGACTTGGTCGGCCTGAGTCCAGTATATTAAGAGCTCGGCATAGGCTCAAAATCACTAAATGATGTAATTCAGATGTTGTTGAATATATTAATTTTTCTTGTAATTATACGACTTAGTGTTTTTATCACTAACGCGGAATTGCCTCCACAAGTATGAGCATGGAAGGATGGGTAGAGTCGAGACAGCTGGAGGACTCTATTATTGGACTATTTTTTTCTTGAGATTGTTTGCATGGGAGTGGGATTTTGGTTCAGGTCATTGGGCTTAGATTATTCCGAGCATTTGTATATTAAATTTATTGTTATGGATTTATTTAAAATCATAAAAATTAATAGAAAATTAATTTATAAGACACTTAGTTTCATATTGTAACACTTGGCTCATGGCTCAGAACGGGCGAGTCGTTACATCATTGGCCAAAAAAATAAATAATAAAATCTTACAAATGGGTATTCCATTACCCTTGAAAACTTATGAAACTTCAAGAATGCCTCACACTAAGCGGTAAACAAACATACTTAAGCAAGTGTTGGCTCACATGCGCGACTCATCATCATATTCATACATACAACGCTTACGCCCTCACATCTCCCATATCACCCGCCACGGTACTCGATTGGCAAACAGAATAGTTAAGTTCGTGCTACAAATTCAGGAAATGTGATGCACTGTGCAGTACCAACATACACCGCACTACCTCATGGCTTGAAGGAGAACTAGTGCGGCCCATACATATATTTGTACCACTCATTCTCCTATTCGCAAAATCTGTAAAATTGTGTGTACCTATACAACAAGCCTACGGAAGAGGCTTAATCATACATTTCTAGAGCTTTTGTTCGAAAACCAACGAGGGATCTTTACGTTGTACTTTTACTAAACATTCATAGAAAACACAGCTAAATAGCCCGCATCGGAGGGATGCAATAAAATTTCGTCGATGCTGTCCTACATATAAAACAAAATTAAACTCAAAATGGAAGGAGTCAAGCATAAAAAGAGAGTCCTACGGACATGTGGTCCTAGCTACAAGCGTATTTACATTTCTACGGCGAGCTTGGACTACGTAACTTACACCGGAATTCAGTGCTAAGTAAAATATTAATGTCTATATATTATGCATGTTTATGGTGTGTGTTCATATCATCAATATGTCATAATAAAGAAAACAATGCTAACAAGCCTACAACTAAACATCTGGCATATAAATCGAGACATAATAATAATAAATAACAAATAAATACACTCATAGATAATTAGGTAAATAATAAATGCATAACCTTGAATGATACTCTAATTGTAAAATAATAATATAATTATATTATATAAATATACAGGTAAACACGAGTAAATATTAACATAAACTTGTGTTAGTAAATATATATATAAATAAAGATATATAATAATTTAATAAATTAATTAATAAACAAACAAATTGTTAATACTCATTAATCATGAACTTAATCATTAATCATGGTCCAAAAATGAGCTGAACCAGACCGACCAAGTTGAACAAAACCAAACTGAACTAAACTAACTCGGTCTAGGTTAATTGCTGGGCTGGGTTAGTAGGGCTGGGGGACACGGACACGGGCTCAGATGAGTGAACTCGGGCATGATCACGCGGACACAAACATGGGGAAGCGGATGCAGTTGCGGGTAGGCAGACCGGGAACTGGGAAAACTGGCAAATGGGCTGGACAAAGGGCAGTGGTGCCCGCACCCAGAGAACACCAATGGCGGAGTGGCGGAGGCTGCCTTCAGTCACGTTCTAAAGAGAGGAGGACGGGGTACGTGATGGTGGTGATGGTCGGAGGAATCCGGCCACTGGCTGGCCAAAAATTGGCCAGAAAGAGGGTGGATGCCACCAGGTGTGTCAATGTTAACCCAAGTTAAAGATCTAAAGTCGATTCTCTCTTATAAACAGACTCTTCTCCTAGTAGGCCAAAATTCCTACACTTGGTCTGTTGCTGTAAAACCCATGACTTGAGTAAGAGTTTTACGGGAGTGAACCAATCGGTTCAACCGTTGGTTCGAGTCGAGTCAGCTTCATGGACCGTGAGCTGAGTTGAGGCCAGCTGTGAGTTATGAGCGATGAGAGTCATGTATGCTCAAGTGTACGATGATAACGCTTAAAAGATGACAAAAAATGGGTTATCAAGTATATGGAGGTATGCAATATTGATTGTTATTTTTATTTTATCGTAGAATAGTTTTAGGCCGAATAACGCATTAGGACGCGTTGTATTATATTCGGGTGGGTTATTAGTTATAGAGCATTCCATTTGGATGTTGTTTAGTTTGTTTTATTTTATGGAAATTTTCCATATTTTTCTAGATTTGTTTTAGAATTTATTACAAACTAGATATTATTTTGACTCGAGTAGGAATCGAGTCAATACTTATTTACAAAACTGCCATTGAGGGTATTTTTCTCCCTCCCGACCCTTCTTCACCCAAACCCTCGCCGCCCACTTTGTTCGTCACCGCCACCGACCCCGGCCACCGATCGCCTGCCGGCGCGCCGCCGCGATCCCGCGAAGTTGCCTCGGCCGTCGCCACTCCGAGCCTGATTCCGCCGTCGTCCGGGCCGCCCCGCCACCACTGTGACCCCAACGACCACACCCTCGCCGTCGCCGACGTTTCCCCCATCATCCCGACCGCCATCGAGGCCGGCCGCAGCCCCAATCGGAGCACGCTGCCGCCGCCACCCATTTTTGACGCCGCCATCGATGGCCATCGCCGCCTCGGCTACCCTGTTTGACACCACCATTGGACAAAGCTCGTCGAGCTGGTGCCGATAAACCCCCTTATTGCCCCGACCCGAATCGTCGCCGAAAACGCCGAATCCGCCGACACTCGCCGGAAACTGCCGGAACCGCCAAGAAATTGGATTTGTGGGAAATTCGCCGGATCATCCGCCGAATGCACCCAATCCAACCTGATCGGACTTCGGATGCCGCTAGGTGCCGAATTTGAGTTTCGAGCCACGAAACGGAAACCCTAACCGTCGCCGATTTTCGACGACGCGAGGTATAATTTATTTTAACTTAATTATTTGAAAGTATTGCTTATTAGAATTGCATGCTAGGATTGGTGAATTGTGTGTTATAATAATATATATACATATAGATTTGATTAAGGATAAAATATGAAATTTGTTTGATTGAGTGGTGTTAAAAAAAGGAGACTAAGAAACTAATTAGGGTAACTAGGTAATGATTATGATCTAATGCAAACTAGCCTAAGTAGACTTGATAGAATTGATATAGGTTGATGTGCGATGGTTGATACGTGATTGTGTTGATTGTGTGTGCATGCTATAGGATGTGTGATTCATCATGCGGGCGTTAGTTATTAGCCTGATTGTGTAGGTACGGTGTAGGAGCTTGCCGCCTAGGCGCGTGGACCCGTTTGGAGCTTCTACCAGGTCCGCTTAGGACTCGTTCTCTGTTTTTACGCTATTCTATTGTGTTTTTCATTTATCATGTGCAGGACGAGTTAAGTGGAGTTTTATCGGATCCCACTTAACTCGGGTCATTTAGCCAACAGTTTTATTTCGGATTAATAACCCTCGAGGATGAGATCCCTCGAGTTTATTTTCAAACTTCAGATCCAGATCAAGTTGCCTTCGGGCCTATTGTACAAATCCCAACCCATGCCTATATATGTATAGTTTTCGCGTTTTCAGTGAGAGATGGGATGAGGGTTACTTGCGGCCACGTCTTCAGATAGGACGTGTGTAACACCCCAATCCGATTTACTCTCAACCCGGACCAGAACTGTTACAAAGGATCGAACTACTCGTAACCCGATTAAGTTGGCTGACCCAAACCTAAATGGCTACGACATGACCCTCTCGACGTCTCAAGATGGAGCACGCCGCTAATGCGCAAACAATATATGAATGAGATGCAAAACCCTAACAGGATACTACGTGAATGTCATGATAATCACCGCACACCAAAATAATTAAAACAACAATAAAATTCATAAAATCTAGAATAAAACGGACAGAGCCTCCCTAAAAGTGCAATAAGGGGATGACCTGTTAAAATACAGCACAAAAAGTATATACATAAAACAGCAATTTATATCACACTAGACTTCAAATCAACTATACATATCGTAATTGGCAGCTAGCCCACTTGCAATTCCTGTTCATCGTGTTTTTGTCCATTTCAAACTCACATAGCTGATCATCCTGGACATTGGAACTTTTCCAAAACATTTCTAAGAAGATTCATACATTTCTAAACAAGATCTATAAGTCTCTTAACTCATGCATATGTGCACAACATGTATATCACAAGCATCATTCAACCCACATCATATCTTACACAAAAATCGGCGTGGCACCAGGTATGCGTGTGCAATGCAAGCGCTACTCCTTCGTCGAGGCCGGCATACACCAATCATCATCCTCACCTACATATAGTAGAAAAACGTCAGCAACGGTTGTCACTGGTCCGGAAATAACTATTATCAAACTGAAACATGAGAGCAAACTCTCATGGAAAACAAACAATCATATATCTTCCTCAAGAACTCTCATAAGGGCAACTACAAAGGAGCCGTCGAGCAGCTGACTCAACAGCATCCCAATCTAGCTGGTACTGTGCCGCTCACGACACTTCTTTTCAGTACTTCACGTAAAACTTTTATCCTAAGCCCTCTCCGAACCTCCATATTACTCCTGGCCTTGAGCACGTAGGCCGAGCACTCTCAGGCAATCGCCTTTAGTACCCTTTGAACCACAAGTCCGGACATGCGCTGTACTAAACAGTACCCGTAAACCTCCACGTCCTCCGGGTGTGAGGAACTCAAACGCGGAGTTGTCAGGATCCCTCGGGAATGGAACAGTCTGCTGGCACTAATCCAGAGCCCGCTTTGACTGGCACGGCATCCGCTCATGGTACGTGCAGTCGACTTATCTTCTCTTGTCTCACTGAAAACTCGATAAAGCTATTTATAGGGCTGGGTCGGGATTTATTATAATAGGCCCGAAGGCAACTTGAGGTGGATCTTATTTTCGAAAACAAACTCGAGGGATCTCATCCTCGAGGGTTATTAATTCCGAAAAACATCGACCAAGTGACCCGTGTTAGGTGGGGTCCAATAAATCATCCACCTGACACGTCCTACAATCAATAAATCAAATCACTGATAGAATAGAGCGATAAAACCTAAGAAGCGTGTCCTAACGGACCTGTCAGAAGCTCCAAGCGCAGTCTCGTGCCTAGACGGCGAGCTCCTGCAATGAACCTACATGATGGTAGATTGACCATTCAGCCGACTATACTTGAGCAAATCAGGATTGCACAAGAAGCAAACCCACAGTTGAGGCAATGGTTGGAGTAGGGAACGCACCGGAATTGACCAGAGATGCAGATGGGATAGTCAGACTTAGAAGTTGACTCTTTGTGCCAAATGTTCCAGAGTGTCCTGGACTTCGATGTACGATTCTTCATGAAGCTTACACGTCGAGATGCTCAGTGCATCCAAGTAGAGTGAAGATGTACACGATGTCCGACGAACATATTGGTGGTCAGGAATGAAGAGGTATACAACACAGTTGCCAGATGTTTGGTGTGCCAACAAGTGAGAGCCAAGCACGTATGTCCAGGTGGAATGCTATAGCCATTGGAAGCACCATAGTGGAAGTGGGAGAGTATAGGGTATGAGGTTGTAGTCGGTTTACGTAGGACCCGCCAACAGAAGGATGCAATATGGGTCATAGTAGATCGACTCACGAAGAGCACACATTTCATACCAATTAAGATGGATTACCCATTGACCGTTTTGGCTGCTTTGTATAGAGACCAGATAGTCAGGCTACATGGAGTACCACGGGAAATCATATCAGACAGGGATCCAAGGTTCACTTTTCAATTTTGGAAGGCTTTCCAAGCAGCTATGGGCACCGAATCAAAATTCAGCACTGCCTTTCACCCACAGACAGATGGGCAAACCAAGAGGACCATACAGATCCTAGAGGATTTGCTTCGAGCTTGCATTTTGGATTTTAGAGCAAGTTGGGAAGAGCAACTATCCGTAGTAGAGTTCTCCTACAACAACAGCTTTCAGGCTACAATAGTGATGGCACCATAAGCACTATACGGGAGACCATGTCGATCCCTAGTATGTTGGGTATAGGGCAGTGAGCCAGTAGTGGTTGAGCTAGAGATGATCCAACAGACACAGGAAGTAGTGATGTGGATCAGGAGGAGAATGGGATCAGCTCAGGAAAGGCAGAAAAGTTATCTGGGTTAGCGCAGACGTGAGGTTCATTTCGCAGTAGGAGGATCACATTCTCCTGAAGGGCTTTCCGACTAAGGTAAACACGAGATTTGGGATGCAAGGGAAACTCATTCAAGAATATATTGGACCGTTTGATGCACTTTAGCGCATTGGACCAGTGGCTTAGAGTATAGCATTGTCGCTTCACCTATCAGCTATGCATAATGTCTTCCATGTGTCGATGCTGAAAACATATCATCGACACAACTCTCATGTTGTCGGTTTCAGAGAAATAGAGCTATAACCAGCTTGACATATCCAAAGATGCAATTCGGATTGTGGAACTCAGAGTGAAGACTCTTCAAAAGAAAGAAGTCCCCCTAGTGTGACTGTAATGGACTCGAAGAGGAGTTGAAGAATATACATGGGAACACGAAGATGAGATGAAGAAGCGATACCCAGAGATATTAGGGCAACCAGCTTCACAACCAGGTACCTTAGTAGATATTATTTTCTTTAGATTATGGATGTGTTTGAAACTTCCTTCGTTAGAATTTCAAGGACGTAATTTGTCTGAGGAGGGAAAGTTGTAAAACCCGTGACTTGAGTAAGAGTTTTACTACAGCGAACAAGTCGGTTCAACTATTGGTTCGAGTCGAATCAGTTTCACAAACTGTGTGCTGAGTCGAAGCCAGCCGTGAGTTATGAGCAATGAGGGTTAAGTGTACCTTAATATACATTGATAACGTCGAAAAGATGGTGATAAATCAATTATAAGAATATATGAAACTATGCAGTATTTTTCTTTTTTATGTATTTGATCATAGAAATAATTTTTAGCCGGTAACGCATTAGGATGCGTTATATGGCAGTTTGGGTGGGTTATTAGTTATAGAACATGTCATTGTATTGTTATGGTGTGTAATAGAATTATTGGGATTTTTAATATTTTTTGGATTATTTTAAAGATTTATTACGAACTAGTTATTACTTTGACTCGAGTAGAAATCGAGTTAAAACTTATTTACGAGTTTGCCACTGAAGTGTTTCTTCTTTCTCCTCACCCCAAACCCATCGTTGCTGCCTCTACGGTTGTCGCTGTCACCATCGCTGACGTCGCGCTGCCGCTGATTGATGTAGCCCCGTCCAGCCATGCCATTGCCGTGTACCCCAACCAACCCTGCATATAAGCGGTCTCGATCCTAGCTTTCCGTATATATATATATACCCATAGATGGGCCCAGTAGGCCATTGATTATCAAATGATCCGATAATGCCACATGGCAAGATCAGAGCAGTCCACATTAGCCCCGGCTTTTCTCCATTGTGTTCATGAGATTTTCTCACATTTTAGATGATTTCAACACTAGCTCTACTGCTACATGGGCTCGCCATAAGCGAGTCTATGGCTCTCCTTTGGCCACCGAACCGACACCCCAAGGACTGCTTCGGAACACACTTTCTACCCATACCTCTCACGACCAACAGTCCCACCGCAGTCACTATTGACAACTGCATTTTTGTAGTCAGTTTCCACAGTTGGCGCCGCCGCAGTCCCCTATTTGACCCATTTTTTGGCATTGGCAAGCGACCTCCAAATGACCCTGACAGCTTCCCTTTGCCGAGACCTTCATTTTGACACAACCCAAGA
>JAURVB010008056.1:0-18629 GCA_033002965.1 Piper betle | reverse complement strand
TCTTCGTTCGATTGCAGCAATTACTTAGAATGAACTTGGGGACCATGACTAATATCAAATGGAATTGGGAGACCACCTCAATCTCAGAATGAGCTGGGAGACAATTTCGAATCCCAGAATGTAGTGGGAGACCGTTACTATTTTCAAAATGAATTGGGAGACCACCTAATCTCATAATGAACACGGAGACCATAACGAATCTCAAAATAAAATGGGAGACCACCTAATCTCAGAATGAGCTGGGTGAGTATATCTAATCTCAGAATAAACAAGCAGACCATGACTAATATCAAAATGGATTGGGAGACCACCTAATCTCAGAATGAGCTGAGAGACAATTACTAATCTCAGAATGAACTGGGAGACAATTTCTAATCTCAGAATGAACTGGGAGACAATGACTAATCTCAAAATAAAATGGGAGACCACCCTTTTCAGAATGACCTGGGAGAAAATTTCTAATCTCAGAATGAACTGGGTGACCATGACTAATCTCAAAATGAATTGGGAGACCAGGTAATCTCAGAATGAGGTAGGAGACAATTTCTATCTCAGAATGAACTGGGAGACAATTTCTAATCTCAGAATGAACTTGGGGACCATGACTAATATCAAAAGGAATTGGGAGACCACCTAATCTCAGAATGAGTTGGGAGACAATTTCTAATCCCAGAATGAACTGGGAGACCATGAGCTAATCTCAAAATGAATTGGGAGGCCACCTAATCTCAGGATTGAGAAGGGAGACAATTTCTAATCTTAGAATGAGCCCGGAGACAATGACTAATCTAAAAATGAATTGGGAGACCACCTAATCTTAGAATGAGCTGGGAGATAATTTCTAATATCAAAATGAACTTGGAGACCATGACTAATCTCAAAATGAATTGGGAGACCACCTAATCTCATAATGAGCTAGGAGATAATTTCTAATCTCCGAATGAGCTGGAGTGACCATGACTAATCTCAAAATGATTTGGGAAACCAGCAAATGTCAGAATGAGCTTGGAGACAATTTATATCTCAGAATGAATTGGGAGACAATTTCTAATCTCAGAATTAACTTAGAGACCATAACTAGTATAAAAATGATTTGGGAGACTACTTAATCTCATAAAAGGCTAGGAGACAATTTCTAATCTCAGAATGAACTGCGAGACCATTACTAATCTCAAAATGAATTGGGAGACCACCTTCTCTCAGAATGAGCTGGGAGACAATTTCTAATCTCATAATTAACACGGATACCATGACGAATCTCAAAATGAAATGGGAGACCACCTAATCTCAGAATGATCTGGGTCACAATATCTAATCTCATAATGAACTAGCAGACCGTGACAAATAGCAAAATGAACTGGGAGACCACCTAATCTCAGAAAGAGCTCGGTGACAATTTCTAATCTCAGAATAAACTAGCAGATCATGACTAATCTCAAAATGAATTAGGAGACCACCTAATCTTAGAATGAGGAGGGAGACAATTTCTAATCTCAGAATGAACTTGGAAACAATTTGAATCTCAGAATGAACTGGGAGACCATGACTAATCTCAAAATAAATTTAGAGACCACCCTTCTAAGAATGAGCTGGGAAACAATTTCTAATCTCAGAATGAACTGGGTGACCATGACTAATCTCCAAATAAATTTGGAGACAAGCTAATCTCAGAATAAGCTAGGAGATAATTTCTATCTAAGAATGAACTGGGAGACAATTTCAAATTTCAGAATGAACTTGGGGACCATCACTAATATGAAATGGAATTTGGAGACCACCTAATCTCAGAATGAGCTGGGAGACAATTTCTAATCCCAGAATGTACTGGGAGACCAGTTACTATTCTCAAAATGAATTGGGAGACCACCTAATCTCAGAATGTGCTGGGAGACAATTTCTAATCTCATAATGAACACGGAGACCATGACGAATCTCAAAATGAAATGGGAGACCACCTAATCTTAGAATGAGCTAGGTGACAATATCTAATATTAGAATGAACTAGCAGACCATGACTAATATCAAAATGAATTGGGAGACAACCTAATCTCAGAATGGGCTGGGAGACAATTTCTCATCTCAGAATGAACAGGGAGACAATTTCTAATCTCAAAATGATCTATGTGAGCATGACTAATCTCAAAATAAAATGGGAGACCACTCTTTTTAGAATGACCTGGGAGACAATTTCTAATCTCAGAATGAACTGGGTGACCATAACTAATCTAAAAATGAATTTGGAGACCCGCTAATCTCAGAATGAGCTAGGAGACAATTTATATCTCAGAATGAACTGGGAGACAATTTCTAATCTCAGAATGAACTTGGGGACCATGGCTAATATCAAATGGAATTGGGCGACCACCTAATCTCAGAATGAGCTGGGAGACAATTTCTAATCCCAGAATGTACTAGGAGACCGTTACTATGCTCAAAATGAATTGGGAGACCACCTAATCTCAGAATGAGCTGGGAGAAAATTTCTATTCTCATAATGAACACGGAGACCATAACGAATGTCAAAATGAAATGGGAGACCACCTAATCTCAGAATGAGCTGGGTGACAATATCTAATCTCAGAATAAACTAGCAGACCATGATTAATATCAAAATGAATTGGGAGACCACCTAATCTCAGAATGAGCTGGGAGATAATTACTAATCTCAGAATGAACAGGGAGATAATTTCTAATCTCAGAATGAACTAGGAGACAATGACTAATCTCAAAATAAAATGGGAGACCACCCATTTCAGAATGACCTGGGGGACAATTTCTAATCTCAGAATAAACTGGGTGACCATGACTAATCTCAAAATGAATTGGGAGACCAGGTAATCTCAGAATGAGCTAGGAGACAATTTCTATCTCAGAATGAACTGGGAGACAATTTCTAATCTCAGAATGAACTTGGGGACCATGACTAATATCAAAAGGAATTGGGAGACCACCTAATCTCAGAAAGAGCTGGGAGACAATTTCTAATCCCATAATGAACTGGGAGACCATGACTAATCTCAAAATGAATTGGGAGACCACGTAATCTCAGATTGAGATGGGAGACAATTTCTATTCTTAGAATGAGCCCGGAGACCAGGAGACCACCTAATCTTAGAATGAGTTGGGAGATAATTTCTAATATCAGAATGAACTTGGAGACCATGACTAATCTGAAAATCAATTGGGAGACCACCTAATCTCATAATGAGCTGGGAGATAATTTCTAATCTCCGAATGAGCTGGGTGACCAGGACTAATCTCAAAATGATTTGGGAAACCAGCTAATCTCAGAATGAGCTTGGAGACAATTTATATCTCAGAATGCACTGGGAGACAATTTTTAATAACAGAATTAACTTAGAGACCATGACTAATATCAAAATGATTTCGGCGACCACTTAATCTCAGAAAGGGCTGGGAGACAATTTCTAATCTCATAATGAACTGCGAGACCATTACTAATCTCAAAATGAATTGGGAGACCACCTAATCTAAGAATGAGCTGGGAGACATGTAACGACTCGGCCCAAAGTGCAACGTAATGGGCTAAGTCATTTCTTCAAAATGGGTACCCCGAAAGTTAAAGATCTATAGTCCATTCCCACTTATAAACAGGATCTTCTCCCAGTAGGTATTAGATGTGGGACTAAGTTGAGGGATCTCACAATCCACCCACCTTAGAGAATTTCGTCCCCGAAATGCCTATTCTTGGCCACGTTGCTAGCTTGAGCCACGACCTTTCGGCCCGTGACCGACAACCTAGCTCAACGTTTCTAATCCAGCCCACCATCTAACACGGAACCAGGTCGGCTCTGATACCATTTGTAACTACCCGGCCCAAAGTGTAACGTAATTGGCCAAGTCATTTCTTTAAAATGGGTACCCCGGAAGTTAAAGATCTCTATTCCATTCCCACTTATAAACAGGATCTTCTCCCAGTAAGTATTAGATGTGGGACTAAGTTGAGGATCTCACAATCCACCCACCTTAGGGAATTTCGTCCCCGAAATGCCTATTCTTGGCCCGTTGCTAGCCCTAGCCCACGACCTTTCTGGCCGGTGACCGGCAGCCTAGCGAACGTTTCTAATCCAGCCCACTATCTAACACAGAACCAGATCGGCTCTGATACCATTTATAATGACCCAGCTAAAAGTGCAACGTAATGGGCTAAGTCATTTTATTAAAATGGGTACCCTAAAAGTTAAAGATCTCTATTCCATTCCCACTTATAAACAGGATCTCTCCCAGTAGGTATTAGATGTGGGACTAAGTTGAGGGATCTCACAATCCACCCACCTTAAGGAATTTCGTCCCCGAAATTCCTATTCTTGGCCCGTTGCTAGCCCCAGCCCACTACCTTTCTGGCCCGTGACCGGCAGCCTAGACAACGCTTCTAATCCAGCCCACCATCTAACACGGAACCAGGTCGGCTCTGATACCATTTGTAACGACCCGGTCCAAAGTGCAACGTGATGGGCCAAGTCATTTCTTTAAAATGGGTACCCCGGAAGTTAATGATCTCTAGTTCATTCCCACTTATAAACAGGATCTTCTCCCAGTAGGTATTAGATGTGGGACAAAGTTGAGGATGTCACAATCCACCCACCTTAGGCCTATTCTTGGCCAGTTGCTAGCCCCATCCCACTACCTTTCTGGCCCGTGACAAGCAGCCTAGCCAAAGTTTCTAATCCAGCCCACCATCTAACACGGAACCAGGTCGGCTCTGATACCATTTGTAACGACCTGGCCCAAAGTGCAACGTAATGGGCCAAGTCATTTCTTTAAAATTGGTACCCCGGAAGTTAAAGATCTCTAGTCCATTCCCACTTATAAACAGGATCTTCTCCCAGTAAGTATTAGATGTGGGACTAAGTTGAGGGATCTCACAAGACAATTTCTAATCTCATAACGAACACGGAAACCATGACGAATCTCAAAATGAAATAGGAGACCACCTTATCTCAGAAAGGGCTAGGAGACAATTTCTCATCTCAGAATGAACAGGGAGACAATTTCTAATCTCAAAATGATCTATGAGACCATGACTAATCTCAAAATAAAATGGGAGACCACTCTTTTAAGAATGACCTAGGAGACAATTTCTAATCTCAGAATGAACTGGGTGACCATAACTAATCTAAAAATGAATTTGGAGACCCGCTAATCTCAGAATGAGCTAGGAGACAATTTCTATCTTAGAATGAACTGGGAGACAATTTCTAATCTCAGAATGAACTTGGAGACCATGACTAATATCAAATGGAATTGGGCGACCACCTAATCTCAGATTGAGCTGGGAGACAATTTCTAATCCCAGAATGTACTGGGAGACCGTTACTATTCTCAAAATGCATTGGGAGACCACCTAATCTCAGAATGAGCTGGGAGAAAATTTCTATTCTCATAATGAACACGGAGACCATAACGAATTTCAAAATGAAATGGGAGACCACCTAATCTCAGAATGAGCTGGGTGACAATATCTAATCTCAGAATGAACGGGGAGACAATTTCTATCTCAGAATGAACTGGGAGACAATTTCTAATCTCAGAATGAACTTGGTGACCATGACTAATATCAAATGGAATTGGGCGACCACCTAATCTCAGAATGAGCTGGGAGACAATTTCTAATCCCAGAATGTACTGGGAGACCGTTACTATTCTCAAAATGAATTGGGAGACCACCTACTCTTAGAATGAGCAGGGAGAAAATTTCTATTCTCATAATGAACACGGAGACCATAACGAATCTCAAAATGAATTGGGAGACCACCTAATCTCAGAATGAGCTGGGAGAAAATTTCTATTCTCATAAAGAACACGGAGACCATAACGAATCTCAAAATGAAATGGGAGACCACCTAATCTCAGAATGAGCTGGGTGACAATATCTAATCTCAGAATAAACTAGCAGACCATGACTAATATCAAAATGAATTGGGAGACCACCTAATCTCAGAATGAGCTGGGAGACAATTACTAATCTCAGAATGAACAGGGAGACAATTTCTAATCTCAGAATGAACTAGGAGACAATGACTAATCTCAAAATAAAATGGGAGACCACCCTTTTCGGAATGACCTGGGGGACAATTTCTAATCTCAGAATGAACTGGGTGACCATGACTAATCTCAAAAAGAATTGGGAGACCAGGTAATCTCAGAATGAGCTAGGAGACAATTTCTATCTCAGAATGAACTGGGAGACAATTTCTAATCTCAGAATGAACTTGGGGACCATGACTAATATCAAAAGGAATTGGGAGACCACCTAATCTCAGAAAGAGCTGGGAGACAATTTATAATCCCATAATGAACTGGGAGACCATGACTAATCTCAAAATGAATTGGGAGACCACCTAATCTCAGATTGAGATGGGAGACAATTTCTAATCTTAGAATGAGCCCGGAGACCAGGAGACCACCTAATCTTAGAATGAGTTGGGAGATAATTTCTAATATCAGAATGAACTTGGAGACCATGACTAATCTGAAAATCAATTGGGAGACCACCTAATCTCATAATGAGCTGGGAGATAATTTCTAATCTCCGAATGAGCTGGGTGACCAGGACTAATCTCAAAATGATTTGGGAAACCAGCTAATCTCAGAATGAGCTTGGAGACAATTTATATCTCAGAATGCACTGGGAGACAATTTTTAATAGCATACTTAACTTAGAGACCATGACTAATATCAAAACGATTTCGGAGACCACTTAATCTCCGAAAGGGCTGGGAGACAATTTCTAATCTCATAATGTACTGCGAGACCATAACGAATCTCAAAATGAATTGGGAGACCACCTAATCTCAGAATGAGCTGGGAGAAAATTTCTATTCTCATAAAGAACACGGAGACCATAACGAATCTCAAAATGAAATGGGAGACCACCTAATCTCAGAATGAGCTGGGTGACAATATCTAATCTCAGAATAAACTAGCAGACCATGACTAATATCAAAATGAAATGGGAGACCACCTAATCTCAGAATGAGCTGGGAGATAATTACTAATCTCAGAATGAACAGGGAGACAATTTCTAATCTCAGAATGAACTAGGAGACAATGACTAATCTCAAATTAAAATGGGAGACCACCCTTTTCGGAATGACCTGGGGGACAATTTCTAATCTCAGAATGAACTGGGTGACCATGACTAATCTCAAAAAGAATTGGGAGACCAGGTAATCTCAGAATGAGCTAGGAGACAATTTCTATCTCAGAATGAACTGGGAGACAATTTCTAATCTCAGAATGAACTTGGGGACCATGACTAATATCAAAAGAATTGGGAGACCACCAAATCTCAGAAAGAGCTGGCAGACAATTTATAATCCCATAATGAACTGGGAGACCATGACTAATCTCAAAATGAATTGGGAGACCACCTAACCTCAGATTGAGATGGGAGACAATTTCTAATCTTAGAATGAGCCCGGACACCAGGAGACCACCTACTCTTAGAATGAGTTGGGAGATAATTTCTAATATCAGAATGAACTTGGAGACCATGACTAATCTGAAAATCAATTGGGAGACCACCTAATCTCATAATGAGCTGGGAGATAATTTCTAATCTCCGAATGAGCTGGGTGACCAGGACTAATCTCAAAATGATTTGGGAAACCAGCTAATCTCAGAATGAGCTTGGAGACAATTTATATCTCAGAATGCACTGGGAGACAATTTTTAATAACAGACTTAACTTAGAGACCATGACTAATATCAAAACGATTTCGGAGACCACTTAATCTCCGAAAGGGCTGGGAGACAATTTCTAATCTCATAATGTACTGCGAGACCATTACTAATCTCAAATGAATTGGGAGACCACCTAGTCTAAGAATGAGCTGGGAGACAATTTCTAATCTCATAACGAACACGGAAACCATGACGAATCTCAAAATGAAATAGGAGACCACCTACTCTCAGAATGGGTTGGGAGACAATTTCTCATCTCAGAATGAACATGGAGACAATTTCTAATCTCAAAATGATCTATGAGACCATGACTAATCTCAAAATAAAATGGGAGACCACTCATTTCAGAATGACCTGGGAGACAATTTCTAATCTCAGAGTGAACTGGGTGACCATAACTAATCTAAAAATGAATTTGGAGACCCCCTAATCTCAGAATGAGCTAGGAGACAATTTCTATCTCAGAATGAACTGGGAGACAATTTCTAATCTCAGAATGAACTTGCGGACCATGACTAATATCAAATGGAATTGGGCCACCACCTAATCTCAGAATGAGCTGGGAGACAATTTCTAATCCCAGAATGTACTGGGAGACCGTTACTATTCTCAAAGTGAATTGGGAGACCACCTAATCCCAGAATGAGCTGGGAGAAAATTTCTATTCTCATAATGAACACGGAGACCATAACGAATCTCAAAATGAAATGGGAGACCACCTAATCTCAGAATGAGCTGGGTGACAATATCTAATCTCAGAATAAACTAGCAGACCATGACTAATCTCAAAATGAATTGGGAGACCACCTAATCTCAGAATGAGCTGGGAGATAATTACTAATCGCAGAATGAACAGGGAGACAATTTCTAATCTCAGAATGAACTAGGAGACAATGACTAATCTGAAAATAAAATGGGAGACCACCCTTTTCAGAATGACCTGGGGGACAATTTCTAATCTCAGAATGAACAGGGTGACCATGACTAATCTCAAAATGAATTGGGAGACCAGGTAATCTCAGAATGAGGTAGGAGACAATTTCTATCTCAGAACGAACTGGGAGACAATTTCTAATCTCAGAATGAACTTGGGGACCATGACTAATATCAAAAAGAATTGGGAGACCACCAAATCTCAGAAAGAGCTGGCAGACAATTTATAATCCCATAATGAACTGGGAGACCATGACTAATCTCAAAATGAATTGGGAGACCACCTAATCTCAGATTGAGATGGGAGACAATTTCTAATCTTAGAATGAGCCCGGACACCAGGAGACCACCTAATCTTAGAATGAGTTGGGAGATAATTTCTAATATCAGAATGAACTTGGAGACCATGACTAATCTGAAAATCAATTGGGAGACCACCTAATCTCATAATGAGCTGGGAGATAATTTCTAATCTCCGAATGAGCTGGGTGACCAGGACTAATCTCAAAATGATTTGGGAAACCAGCTAATCTCAGAATGAGCTTGGAGACAATTTATATCTCAGAATGCACTGGAGACAATTTTAATAACAGACTTAACTTAGAGACCATGACTAATATCAAAACGATTTCGGAGACCACTTAATCTCCGAAAGGGCTGGGAGACAATTTCTAATCTCATAATGTACTGCGAGACCATTACTAATCTCAAAATGAATTGGGAGACCACCTAGTCTAAGAATGAGCTGGGAGACAATTTCTAATCTCATAACGAACACGGAAACCATGACAAATCTCAAAATGAAATAGGAGACCACCTACTCTCAGAATGGGTTGGGAGACAATTTCTCATCTCAGAATGAACATGGAGACAATTTCTAATCTCAAAATGATCTATGAGACCATGACTAATCTCAAAATAAAATGGGAGACCACTCATTTCAGAATGACCTGGGAGACAATTTCTAATCTCAGAGTGAACTGGGTGACCATAACTAATCTAAAAATGAATTTGGAGACCCCCTAATCTCAGAATGAGCTAGGAGACAATTTCTATCTCAGAATGAACTGGGAGACAATTTCTAATCTCAGAATGAACTTGCGGACCATGACTAATATCAAATGGAATTGGGCCACCACCTAATCTCAGAATGAGCTGGGAGACAATTTCTAATCCCAGAATGTACTGGGAGACCGTTACTATTCTCAAAGTGAATTGGGAGACCACCTAATCCCAGAATGAGCTGGGAGAAAATTTCTATTCTCATAATGAACACGGAGACCATAACGAATCTCAAAATGAAATGGGAGACCACCTAATCTCAGAATGAGCTGGGTGACAATATCTAATCTCAGAATAAACTAGCAGACCATGACTAATCTCAAAATGAATTGGGAGACCACCTAATCTCAGAATGAGCTGGGAGATAATTACTAATCTCAGAATGAACAGGGAGACAATTTCTAATCTCAGAATGAACTAGGAGACAATGACTAATCTGAAAATAAAATGGGAGACCACCCTTTTCGGAATGACCTGGGGGACAATTTCTAATCTCAGAATGAACTGGGTGACCATGACTAATCTCAAAATGAATTGGGAGACCAGGTAATCTCAGAATGAGGTAGGAGACAATTTCTATCTCAGAACGAACTGGGAGACAATTTCTAATCTCAGAATGAACTTGGGGACCATGACTAATATCAAAAAGAATTGGGAGACCACCAAATCTCAGAAAGAGCTGGCAGACAATTTATAATCCCATAATGAACTGGGAGACCATGACTAATCTCAAAATGAATTGGGAGACCACCTAATCTCAGATTGAGATGGGAGACAATTTCTAATCTCAGAATGAGCCCGGAGACCAGGAGACCACCTAATCTTAGAATGAGTTGGGAGATAATTTCTAATATCAGAATGAACATGGAGACCATGACTAATCTGAAAATCAATTTGGAGACCACCTAATCTCATAATGAGCTGGGAGATAATTTCTAATCTCCGAATGAGCTGGGTGACCAGGACTAATCTCAAAATGATTTGGGAAACCAGCTAATCTCAGAATGAGCTTGGAGACAATTTATATCTCAGAATGCACTGGGAGACAATTTTTAATAACAGAATTAACTTAGAGACCATGACTAATATCAAAACGATTTCTGAGACCACTTAATCTCAGAAAGGGCTGGGAGACAATTTCTAATCTCATAATGAACTGCGAGACCACTAATCTCAAAATGAATTGGGAGACCACCTAATCTAAGAATGAGCTGGGAGACAATTTCTAATCTCATAACGATAACGGAGACCATGACGAATCTCAAAATGAAATAGGAGACCACCTAATCTCAGAATGAGCTGAGTGACAATATCTAATCTTAGAATGAACTAGCAGACCCATGACTAATATCAAAATGAATTGGGAGACCACCTAATCTCAGAATGAGCTGGGAGACAATTTCTAATCTCAGAATGAACGGGGAGACAATTTATAATCTCAGAATGAAGTGGGAGACCATAACTAATCTCAAAATAAAATGGGAGACCACCCTTTTCAGAATGACCTGGGAGACAATTTCTAATCTCAGAATGAACTGGAGTGACCATAACCAATCTCAAAATGAATTTGGAGACCCGCTAATCTAAGAATGAGCTAGGAGACAATTTCTATCTCAGAATGAACTGGGAGACAATTTCTAATCTCGGAATAAACTTGGGGACAATGACTAATATCAAAATGGAATAGGGAGACCACCTAATCTTAGAATGAGCTGGGAGACAATTTCTAATACCAAAATGAACTCGGAGACCATGTACTAATCTCAAAATAAATTGGGAGACCCCCTAATCTCAGAATGAGTTGGGAGACAATTTCCAATCTCAGAATGAACTGGGTGGCCATGACTAATCTCAAAATGAATTGGGAAACCATCTAATCTCCGAATGAGCTTGGAGACAATTTCTATCTCAGAATGAACTGGGAGATAATTTCTAATCTCAGAATGAACTGCGAGACCATTACTAATCTCAAAATGAATTGGGAGACTACCTAATCTAAGAATGAGCTGGGAGACAATTTCTAATCTCATAATGAACACGGAGACCATGACGAATCTCAAATTGAAATTGGAGACCACTTAATCTCAGAATGAGCTGGGTGATAATTTCTAATCTCAGAATGAACTAGCAGACCATGACTAATCTCAAAATGAATTGGGAGACCACGTAATCTCAGAATCAGCTGGGAGACAATTTCAAATCTCAGAATGAACGGGGAGACAATTTCTAATCTTAAAATGAACTGGGAGACCATGACTAATCTCAAAACAAATTGGGAGACGACGACTAATCTCAAAATTAATTGGGAGACCACCCTTTTCAGAATGACGTGGGAGACAATTTCTAATCTCAGAATGAACTGGGTGACCATGACTAATATAAAAATGAATTGGGAGACCAGCTAATCTCAGAATGAACTAGGAGACAATTTGTATTTCCGAATGAACTGGGAGAAAATTTCTAATCTCAGAATTAGCTGGAGACAATTACTAATCCTAAAATAAACTGGGAGACCGGTGACTAATATCAAAATGAATTTGGAGACCCCCTAATCTCAGAATGAGCTGGGAGACAATTTCTAATCTCAGAATGAACCAGGAGACCATGACTAATCTCAAAATGAATGAGAGACCACCTAATCTCAGAATGAGCTGGGAGATAATTTCTAATATCAGAATGAAATTGGAGACCATGACAAATCTCAAAATGAATTGGGAGACCGCCTAATCTCAAAATGAGCTGGCAGACAATTTCTACTCTCCGAATGAACTGGGTGACCATGACTAATCTTAAAATGAATTGGGAAACCAGCTATTCTCAGAATGAGCTTGGAGACAATTTCGATCTCAGAATAAACTGGGAGAAAATTTCTAATCTCACAATGAACTTAGAGACCATGACTAATATGAAAATGATTTGGTAGACCACTTAATCTTAGAAAGGGCTGGCAGAAAATTTCTAATCTCAAAATGAACTGCAAGACCACGACTAATCTCAAAATGAATTGGGAGACAAGCTAATCTCAGAAGGAGCTGGGAGACAATTTCTAATCTCTTAATAAACTCGGAGAACATGACGAATGTCAAAATGAATTAGGAGACCACCTTATCTCAGAATGAGCTGGGTGACAATTTCTAATCTTAGAATGAACAAGCAGAACATGACTAATATCAAAATGAATTGGGAGACCACCAAATCTCAGAATGAGCTAGGAGACTATTTCTAATCCCAGAATGAACTGGGAGACCATAAATAATCTCAAAATGAATTGGGAGGCCACCTAATCTCAGAACGGGCGAGGAGACAATTTCTAATCTCAGAATGAACTACGAGACCATTACTAATCTCAAAATGAATTGGGAGACCACCTAATGTAAGAATGAGCTGGCAGACAATTTCTAATCTCATAATGAACACGGAGACCATGACGAATCTCAAAATGAAATTGGAGACCACCTAATCTCAGAATGAGCTGGGTGACAATTTCTAATCTCAGAATGAAATAGCAGACCATGACTAATCTCAAAATGAATTGGGAGACCACCTAATCTCAGAATCAGCTGGGAGAAAATTTCTAATCTCAGAATGAACGGGGAGATAATTTCTAATCTTAAAATGAACAGGGAGACCATGACTAATCTCAAAACAAATTGGGAGACCACCACTAATCTCAAAATAAATTTGGAGACCACCATTTTCAGAATGACCTGGGAGACAATTTCTAATCTCAGAATGAACTGGGTGACCATGACTAATCTCAAAATGAATTGGGAGACCAGCTAATCTCAGAATGAGCTAGAAGACAATTTGTACTTCCGAATGAACTGGGAGAAAATTTCGAATCTCAGAATGAACTTGGGGACCATGACTAATATCAAAAGGAATGGGAGACCACCTAATGTCAAAATTAGCTGGGAGACAATTTCTAATCCTAGAATGAACTGGGAGACCGTGACTAATCTCAAAATGAATTTGGAGACCCCCTAATCTCAGAATGAGCTGGGAGACAATTTCTAATCTCAGAATGAACAAGGAGACCATGACTAATCTCAAAATGAATGAGAGACCACCTAATCTCAGAATGAGCTGGGAGATAATTTCTAATATCAGAATGAACTTGGAGACCACGACAAATCTCAAAATGAATTGGGAGACCGCCTAATCTCAGAATGAGCTGGCAGACAATTTCTAATCTCCGAATAAACTGGGTGACCATGACTAATCTCAAAATGAATTGGGAAACCAGCTAATCTCAGAATGAGCTTGGAGACAATTTCGATCTCAGAATAAACTGGGAGACAATTTCTAATCTCAGAATGAACTGAGAGACCATGACTAATATCAAAATGATTTGGTAGACCACTTAATCTTAGAAAGGACTGGCAGAAAATTTCTAATCTCAGAATGAACTGCGAGACCATGACTAATCTCAAAATGAATTGGGAGACCACCTAATCTAAGAATGAGCTCGGAGACAATTTCTAATCTCATAATAAACTCGGAGAACATGACGAATATCAAAATGAATTGGGAGACCACCTTATCTCAGAATGAGCTGGGTGACAATTTCTAATCTTAGAATGAACTTGCAGCACATTACTAACATCAAAATGAATTGGGAGACCACCAAATCTCAGAACGAGCTGGGAGACAATTTTTAATCCCAGAATGAACTGAGAGACCATAAATAATCTCAAAATGAATTGGGAGACCACCTAATCTAAGAATGAGCTGGGAGACAATTTCTAATTTCAGAATGAGCCAGGAGACCATGACTAATCTCAAACTGAATTGGGAGACCACCTAATCTTAAATGAGCTGGGAGATAATTTCTACTATCAGAATGAACTTGGAGACCATGACTAATCTCAAAATGAATTTGGAGACCACCTAATCTCAGAATGAGCTGGGAGACAATTTCTAATCTCCGAATGAACTGGGTGACCATGACTAATCTCAAAATGAATTGGGAAACCAGCTAATATCAAAATGAGCTTGGAGACAATTTCTATCTCAGAATGAACTGGGAGACAATTTCTAATCTCAGAATGTACTCAGAGACCATGACTAATATCAAAATGATTTGGGAGACCACTTAATCTCAGAAAGGTCTGGGAGACAATTTCTAATCTTAGAATGAACTGCGAGAGCATGACTAATTTCAAAATGATTTGGGAGACCACCTAATCTCAGAATGAGCTGGGAGACAATTTCTAATCTCATAATAAACTCAGAGACCATACGAATCTCAAAATGAATTGGGGGACCACCTAATCTCAGAATGAGCTGGGTGACAATTTCTAAACTCAGAATGAACTAGCAGACCATGACTAATCTGAAAATGAATTGGGAGACCACCTAATCTCAGAATGAGCTGGGAGGCCATTTCTAATCTTACAATGAACTGGGATACATTTTCTAATTTGAGTATGAACTGGGAGACCATGACTAATCTCAAAATATATTGGGAGACCACCCTTTTCAGAATGAGCTGGGAGATAATTTCTAATCTCAGAATGAACTAGGTGACCATGACTAATCTCAAAATGAATTGGGAGACCAGCTATTCTCGGAATGAGCTAAGAGACAATTTGTATCTCAGAATGAACTAGGAGACAATTTCTAATCTCAAAATGAACTTTGGGACCATGACTAATATCAAAATGAATTGGGAGACCACTTAATCGCAGAAAGAGGTGGGAGACAATTTCTAATCTTAGAATGAACTGGGAGACCATGACTAATCTCAAATTTAATTGGGAGACCACCTAATCTTAGAATGAGCTGGGTGACAATTTCTAATCTCATAATGAACTCGGAGACCATGACGAATCTCAAAATGAATTGGGAGACCACCTAATCTCAGAGTGAGCTTTGAGACAATTTCTAATCTCAGAATGAATTAGGAGACCATGACTAATCTCAAAATGAATTGGGAGACCACCTAATCTCAGAATGAGCTGGGAGACAATTTCTAATCTTAAAATGAACTGGGAGACCATGACTAATTTCAAAACGAATTGGGAGACCACCTAATCTCAAAAAGAGCTTTGAGACAATTTCTAATCTGAGAATGAACTGGGCGACCATGGGTAATCTCAAAATGAATTGGGAGACCATCTAATCTCAAAATGAGCTGTGAGATAATTTCTAATCTCAGAATGAACTAGGAGACCATGACTAATCTCAAAATGAATTGGGAGACCACCTAATCTCTGAATGAGCCGGGAGACTATGACTAATCTCAAAATGAATTGGGAGACCACCTAATCTAAGAATGAGCTTGGAGATAATTTCTAATCTCATAATGAACTCGGAGACCAAGACGAATCTCAAAATGAAATGGGAGACCACCTAATCTCTGAATGAGCTTGGTGACAATTTCTAATCTCAGAATGAACTGGGAGACCATGACTAATCTCAAAATGAATTGGGAGACCACCTAATCTCTGAATGAGTTGGGAGACAATTACTAAAGACTTGTATAATAATAATAATAAGAATGAGTGAAATGATAATAGGGATGATATTAACTTGTTTCATTTAATTATGCAGCTTAGTGGTTTTATCACTAACGCGGAATTGCCTCCTCAAGTGAGCAGCATTAGACTGAAGAATAGAAGTGTGGTTGGTGATTCTTTTACCAACATGGGTGTGTTCGAATCAATAATTAAAATTGGACTTCCTTATTATTCTCTTGTGTTATAAATGTGGCTATGGGAAACTCGTTCGAGACTGTGGGACAGTTATTTTATATTTTAGAGAAGAAGATTTATTGTTATGATTTATATTATTGGTTACGAGACTTATTTGCTATATTTAAATTCATGTTCTGGAATGCTTCATTTACATTAACTATATTTTTAAGTAAGACTCGGTCTGGTTCGGGTGGGTCGTTACCGGCCACGTAGCGTGTGTGCACGTGCGTGGGATGGTAGCTGGATGGTGTGGCCACCCCTCCTTGCATATTAAGAGCTTGACATAGGCTCATAACAACTAAAAGTCAAGTGAAATGATAATAGGCAATTTATTGACTTGTTTTATTTAATTATGCGGCTTAGTGGTTTTATCACTAACGCGAAATTGCCTCTGTAGGTGAACAGCTTCAGACTGAGGACTAAAAGTGTAGTTGGTGGATCTCTTACCAACCAAATTTTGGTGAATTGATAATAAATTGGACTTCCTTTTATTCTCTTGGGTTATAAATGTGGCTATAGGAAATGGTCAGATACTGTGGGACTTTATTTTTATGTGTTGTCACATGCTGTTAGAACATGATTTATTTTTATGACCACCAGAGTTTGAAGTATTATTCAACCAGAATGACCTTTAACCTACGACAGAGGCAGTGGATAGAATATTTGAAGGGCTACGACTTCCAAATCTTATACAATCCAGGGAAAGCGAATGTGGTAGCAGACGCGTTGAGTCAAAAGGGCAAGGTGGACAAAGGTCAGCGGCTAGCTAGACTTTAGGCCATGTCAGCAGAAGTGGTTGCTATCATCCTTGTTGAGGCAGCTAACAGGGTTACTGGCAAATTTTGTTATAGCCAATGATTTGGTTGTTCGTGTTAAGCTAGCGCAAATGGGCAATGAGGAGCTGAATGAAATGTTGGACAAGACTCTTGACATTGTAGCTTGTAAAGACTGTGGAATAATAATAATAATATATTCGACGCGGTCCCGGGAAGGACCGAACACGGTTTGGGAAGTACCGAATGTTGGAGAATTATTATTAATCTCTACCCGGTTAATTCTACCCAGTTAATATATTTTATTATTTACCTGATTAAATGAAATACGGGTATAGGGGTGTTTTCACGTACCTTAGCCGTCATTTTCATTTTAATAATTTTGAAAGAGGACGTCATTTTTCGTGTAAGGGCATCTTCCTCACCTTAGCCGCCTAGTTCTCCTCTTCCTTACCAGTGCTTCTTCCTTGTTTGGGTATCCTTCCTATCTCCCTCTTCTTAATTTTCTTGCATGTATAATTTAATTTGATAATAAGCTTTGATAATCGTGAAGATTAAAGTTTCAAATCAACAAGAAAGAAACTAAACTAAGGCTGAGACGAGCTGGAAAGCAACCGGGGTCGACTCAATTCGGCACAAGGCAGCACCCCTTGAAAGATTAAACACCTGCCCCCATGCCGAAAGGGGTGACGGGGCACAGTGGCGCAAGAAGGCTCATTATGTACTTGTGATACCTAGAGGGTGAGTTAATGGAAAATATCGGTAACTACAGACCGTGCGTCACGTAGCGTGTGTGTGCATGCATGAGATGGTAGCCGGATGGGGTGGCCACCCCTCCCAGCATATTAAGGGCTCGGCCTAGGCTCATAATCACTAAAAGACTCGTGAAATGATAATAGGGATTATATTGACTTGTTTTATTTAATTATGCGGCTTAGTGGTTTCATTACGAATGCGTAATTGTCTCCGCAGGTGAACAGCTTTGGACTGAAGAATAGAAGTGTGGTTGGTGCTTCTTTTACCAACCTAGTTATGATGAATTGATAATAACTTGGACTTCCTTTTATTTTTCTTGTGTTATAATTGTGCAGTGGGAAACGGTCCAAGAGCTGTAGGACGGTTATTTTATATATTGTCATATGCTATCAGAACATGTTTTATTTTTTTTATGATTTATAAATTCTCGACTTATTTGCAATATTATGAATCATGTTCTAGAATGTTATTGTTACATCAATAATATTTTTTAGGTAACACCCTGTCCGATTCGGGCGAGGGTCGTTACATAGCTGATTCCAATAGTGTGATCAAATTTAGAGTATGGTTGTGTGTACCCAAAGATGATGCACTGAGGCGGAGTATCTTGGAGCGGGCACATGCTCCAAAGTTCTTCGATGCACCCTGGAGTTACTAAAATGTCCCAGGATTTAAAGTTCACCTACTTGTGGATAGGGAT
>JAURVB010008055.1:0-30307 GCA_033002965.1 Piper betle | reverse complement strand
CTTAAGATATGTTTGATTACATTGTTTTGTGCCCATTTATTGTCAAAATATAAAATATTAACGATAACGAAAAAAATTGTGTATGACAAACCGTTGGCAAAATATAAAATGTTAAAGGTTATTTTTATAATGCTTCACAGAACATTCGAAACTGCTCTTTCCTTTCCCCCTCCCCTCTTAAATATAATTTTATCAGTTTTGCCACTTCTTTTAAGTGTAATAAAACAAATATCATAATAAAATCTTTCGCTAGAAAACATAACCGTCCACCCACCGGAGTAACTACGTCCTCCAAGCCTCTTTTGACATTATTGTTATCGGCTTCAATGTTAGCACGAAACATTGTAACTAAATCTTGTCGAGAAAGCTAATGGGGAGTGACCCTTCTTATTATCTCACGGTTCACTTTTGTAAATTTTCGTTAACCATTAACCCTGCATTTGGCTTCATTGTTAAATTCAATTATTAATTGTTTATCAAAGTCGCTAGTCGGCTATGACGGTTAGACCTAGATATGCATATTGGCTGGTTCTAATATGTGTGCTGATTGTTTACTGATCTTTCTTGATCCGTAGTTATTCACTCTTCTTCTTCGATCTCTATATTTAGATCATGTGGTTGGATATTCATGAATTAGATCATGTGGTTGAAAATTTTGAAATATTTAGGAATTATTATAAAAAATTTGTCATTTGTAATTACATGACAAAATTTAATAGCAAAATTTTCCTATCTTATTTGTATATATATACGCGCTTAAGGTATCTGATGTAACATTAAGGAGAAGAAGTTAACAAGTATGAATATTTTTTCCAGCAATATGTTATCACATATTTGGTTAACTAATAATGCATATAACCATGTAAAACCCTTTATTTATTTATTTATGTTTTACTGCGGATGCTAATTTTCACAGAGTTAGGGAAGAAACAAGAAGCATGCCATCATCATGAATCCTCATGTAGTCGTTTGATTGCAAATACCAGTAGAAACTCTTGTTCCAATATTGCACAGCTCGCTGTTCACACAGTTTAGAAGTTTTGCTGGCTAATTCTACGTGAAAGCATCATCTATTTCTAATTTTCATATTAGATGAGAAGCAATATTGTATGAGGCACAACAGCGGAAAATCACAATTTCAGTGGCAAAAAGGATAATTTCGGTGACAAGAGGGTTTTTGTCACCAAAATCTGTGATTAAAATTTCGGTGGCAGGAAGTTTGACAACAAATTAAAAACAATATCAAAACGGTAACAATTTGTCACCAAACAATTCTAGTGGTAGATTTCGGTAATTATAATATTGATCCGTATTTGATTAGTGAAGGCAGGAAATTATGTTAGATGACCTTACTTAAAGTTGGTATAATTGGGGCCTTATATATGTTGATGGTAATATATATATATATATATGGGATTAAAGTGCAGTCAGAAGTGCAATAAATTGTTAAGAGTACTGCTAGATCATGTGGTTGAAAATTTTGGCTATATGGGTATCAAATATTTGTATAGGAGAAATTCCAACATTAATTTGTGTTGGGGTTATGAAAAATATTTATATTGGCAATTTTTATGTCAGCAAAGAATCAAATATGTGTCTAGAGGTAAAAGTGAAAAATATTTTGAATTGTTTGTGTCATTAGCCTCGCCATTGCATATTCAAACCAAATTAATAGCTTCTAAAATTAATATAGAATTCCCTTGTTAGGAAATAGTTATTATCTCCCTAAATACTTGTCAGTGTCAAGATTAACACAAAGCTGGTTCATATCCTGAGTTTCGGATATGAAGTCTCACGAAACTATGATCACCAAGAACCCTGCACTTAGACACATGAAATAATAAAAAAAAACTATAATATTGGTGTTATATATTAGTATCATAATAATTTATAAGCCTTCAACTATGAATTTTTTTCCATCTTTTCGTATTAGAATTACCCATTTCCATAAATCCAACAAAAATTAATAACATGAACTCACTTGATAAAATTATATTAGTATTGTCACACTTTTGCAAAACATAAATACTCATGCATTTTACATAAAAACTTCAAACCAATGCATTCATAGAACATATTTCATCCAACAAAATACACTTGTAAAGCATTGTATCAATAACACACACCACACACACATATTTGTTCTATGTTGAAAAAAAACATATATATGTTTCACACAGCCTTTGATTAAGATAAATGCCTACTTAGCATTTCTTTGGGACAATTTTCGAGGAAGAGTTGGGGAATTAACAATGACCATATTGGAGGAACTTGGTTTAAAACATCAACAGAATTCTTCTTCATCTTGTTTCCCAATCCACGGCCATTAATTAACACGGTTGGCGTTGCTCCTAATCCTCGCTTTCGAGATGATATTCGCAAAGAGCATGCCCCCAAGTTGTCACACGTGAGCACCTCCACCCTCTACCATTGTACCGGCTGCATCTCGACGGAGCCTGCATGGGGACTCCGACGGCGCTCCTTCTCCGTCCTCGACGGCGACCTGTCCGAGCAGGAGTTGGGGAAGGCTCAGAGTCTGAACTGATCATGGCTTGTTGATCATTTCCTCCATCATGAGATTGGTCTTGCTCTTCATCACAGGAGGACATCAGTATGATCTTTCTCTTCTTAAGAGGCTTAGATTGCTCCATTGCGATCAATATTTTTGAGTGTCCTAAAATCCAAACGAATAAATCCATAGAATAACGAGAACCCAAATAGAGAAAATCATGAGAAATGAAAAGTATAAATCTTGCACATGATAAGAATATACCTTGAGGAGTAGCAGCTCCCTTCAGATCTCTATAGAAAAAATTGAAAAAATGGCAATATAATTATCATTTACAAGTAATACCAATGCATGGGTTGAAGTAATAATTTCTTTTATCTATTTATCTCGACATTGCATTAGTAGGAGAAATATTTTCTCCTGATCCCTTCTCTTCCATATTGTCTGAAATTTCCTGTCGAAAGAACCAAAAGCACTCAAACACTTGCATCTGATTTGAGTGATCTTATGCATGCATATTGATGGACCAAACAGATAATAATAATAAAAACAAACATGCTAAAACAAGAAGACCAACTTCATCTTTTATCTCACCTCTTCATTACTTAGCTTGACGGCTGCTTCACAGATCATTTTCAGAGCCAAAAACTGCGGCTCGGCAATACCAATATCATCATAATACTGGTGCAACTCCGATCTATCATCCATGGATTCACACGATCCAACACCATAATCTTCCTTGACGACATCTATCTTAGCCATAGTATGGTGACCAAGACGAAGAGAGGAAAACAAAAAATGAAAAAGAGAAAACAAGTTAAGCATCACACTAGCTCTTGCCCAGTTCTTAAATAGTGATCAAAAGCAATACTCTCACCCTTCTAATCCCTCGCAGGTTGTGATACAGGTGGTGCACTCCACACAGTAGTAACCATGGTTCCAAGAAAGAGCCTCTGGTAAACAAGGGAAGGAGGCCATCTTAGCCGTCGGATTTTGTAATCCAATAATACAGCCAAAATGATGGAGTTAATGCATAACCAAAACTATTTACAAAATTAACTCAAAAGATTCAAAAGGTGCAAATAATATTAATTCATAAATAACTAAAAATTTGGTGAATGAATCGGCCAACTTTGCTATTCCCAATATTGTACCTTATAAGTATGGCTGCCAATCAAGCGAACTGGCTCTTGAACATTTAGCGTTTAGTTCGGCTCAATTTAATTTGAAATTCAAAATTTAAATGCTCGAACTCGAACTCGAATCTTACGAGTCAAGTTTGAGCAAGACAGTGTTCAACTTGACTCGACTCAGTTATACTCGAAATCGACTTTTAACTCGACTCGAACTCGACTCGATAATATAATATAATAATATACATAATATCTATTACCTACTCAAAATACATTTAAAATCATAGATAAATCTTCTTATTGATTATTAATATAAATTCTAAAAAATAATTTTACTATAATAAAAAAATAAAAACTAATTTTAATTAACATGAGTTTGGTACCTGCAGAAAATCTCTGTCACAACAATTTAATTGTTTATCATGGCTTAATTAACTAAAATTATAAGGTTAACAAATTATGCATGCTATGACTTATATAAAAGACAGACCATCAAAAACATGGATAAGATAGCCAAAAGATTTATAGTTTATTACCAAGATAAAAATACATATATAAAAATATTATACCTATAATCGGGTTCCTACATGATGTGACATCCATCAATAAGTTTATATATAAAACTCGTAACTCGAGTCAGAGTTTTACATAAGCGAACCGGTTAGTTCAACCGTCGGTTTAAGTTGAATCAATTTCATGAACCATGTACTGACCCAAAATCGACCGTAAGTTATGAGCGATGAGGGTTAATTGTACTTGAATATATGATAATAACATCGAAAAGATGATGAGAAATGAATTATCAAAGTATATGAAAACGATAACGGGTCAGATACTTGCAGCAAAGATGATGAGAATATAATATCGAAAAGATGATGAGAATATTATATTCTTTAAACCGAAAAAAAACGACTACAGGTCTCATCCTTCTATAAATGCGACTATCACATATAATGAAAATTTAACTACTCCATGAATATGTGACTTGCACACTGCATGAACCATAAAAATATTTTTTTGTGATACTTATTATTTTAGTAAAAATTATAGATTAGAATTGATTACATAGATTTAAAAAATATATTATTAAATTAGAGCAAAAATAAATATAGTTAACTTGCAATATATATCGTGTAAAAAAATACTTTGTGAAATAAAAATTCTTACACTTCATGTGAGAGAATCTTCCTTGAGAATGCAATACAAATTAATAAAGATAGACACAAAGTAATTAATACGAAAAAAATCATAGGTTTCCAGTTAAGCATTGCTCTCCAAATTCTACAAATTAATTTGAATCCATAAAAAAATTACAAAAATACCATAGCTAGACCATATAAAATACAAATTGTTACCTATATACATAAATAATAAGATACAAAGTAGATAAATGAAACCATTGAGAACATTTTGTAATGTTAGAATAATTGAATGCAACAAGCTAGACCTTTGAGCCGAATCCTTTAGGGATGAGATCGGGTTGGATCCAAAAATTAAAACCCAAATCTAAAAATTTTAACCCGAATCAAAATCTCACGTCCATTTCATTTACCATATTCATATCCGATCTCAATTCGCAAAACCCGTATTCAATTCGAATCCAACCTGATTGACTAAAATAATATAGATTTTAATATCGAAATAGAAAAAATTAATAAATATTATTTTAAATATTTTAAAATATAATTTTATGGCATATCACATATTTGGATCTGGTATGGGCCAAATCACCTCAAATCTATATCCAATCCAAAAAATTTTAGATATATTATATATCCAAGAAGTCCAAACCCGAATCCAATGCAAAAATATTTCAGATCGGATATAAATAGGTTGGATTCACGTATTTTGTATAATCTGAACCCATCTCTACCCGGTTCGAACTTTAAAATAGCCGGCACGAATTCAATCCAAAGTGACGCGAACATGTTCTCTCCCTCCGGGGACAATAATCAAATATCTCATAGTCTCCTGATAAAAGCCCAATGGGCCCGACAATAAATAGAACGTAGCCCAATGGGCCCGACAATAAAAGAACATAGCCCAATGGGCCAAACCCTAAACCTAGCAAAGCCCAAATCAAGCCACCCAGAGCAGGACTCGAACGGACCTCGCAAAAAAGAGTTAAATGACGAATTTGGGATCCGAGAATGCCAAAATCTCCAAAAACCTCCTTCTTTCTTCTCCTCCGCCTCTGCATCTCTTCTTCTTTCTTCTTCCATTTTTTTCTTTTTTTCAAAAGGAAGCTTCCCTCCATCTTCTCCACCTCAAAATTCTGGTTTTTGAACCGTCCCCAGCTCAAAGATTGGAGCTTTTGGTTGGGTTTTGCGTGTGGAAGCCTGCAATGGACGCCGGATCCTACAACCCCCGCACTGTTGAGGACGTCTTCCGGGATTTCCAGGGCCGCCGCAACGGAATGATCAAGGCGCTCACTGCTGGTTCTTTTTTCCCCCAAGATTTTACCTATTTTTTTAAAGAGTTAATTTTGCTTTTTTTGTTTTGTTTTTGTTTGGTGCTTGTGATTCTTACTATTTTTGTTTGTTTGTTGTTGATTTTGCAGATGTGGAGGAGTTCTACAATCAGTGCGACCCTGGTTTGTTTGTTTGTTTTTTGTTTTATTGTATTTTGACCATAATAATGACATGCTTTTGGTTGATTGACTGCTTGTACAGTGTTTAAATGTTCTTGTTTTGTTAAAAAAAGTTTGATTGTAGCTGAATTATTGTTGTTGTTGCTTATCTGCTTGATTAGGACTGTTTGTTTTAGTTCTTCTTCTTCTTCTTCTTCTTTTCTAAATGGAGTTTGCTATTTGATGACTCGTTGAAATACTGTTTGCTTTTTTCTAAATTCAGTGCTTATCTATGGAAGAAACTGTTAAGTGTCTCGATTGTTGGTTCTCTAGGGCTGATATATTTTCATTTGTGTTTTTGTTCAAAGCATTAGCTTTTAAGTGTTTGTTTGGATTGGGTTAATGATCTAGTTTTTTAGGTTTTGTTTGTTCGTGCCACATTTATGGATGATGTATATTATTTCACTTGCAGAAAAAGAGAATCTTTGCCTTTATGGATTTCCAAGCGAACAATGGGAAGTGAATTTACCTGCTGAGGAGGTTCCACCGGAGCTTCCTGAGCCCGCATTGGGAATAAATTTTGCTAGAGATGGAATGCAGGAAAAGGACTGGCTGGCTTTGGTTGCTGTGCATAGTGATGCCTGGTTGCTCGCTGTTGCTTTCTACTTTGGCTCTAGGTTTGGATTTGATAAGAATGAGAGGTGATCTTCCTTTACTTGGATAGTTTTTAGCTATGTAATACTTTTTAAGGTTCATGATAGTTTTTTCCCCTATTCATTGTCTGCTTGTTGATCATTTGTTCTCTTATTTATAGTTAGTATTTGAACTTTTTAATAGTTTTTACTATCATGAACCAAATAAATACTTGGCTTTTTTTAACTCCCTTTTACTATTGTGTAAGTGTTGTATTTGTGACTCAAAATTTCTCCTTTGTGTCTACAATTTGAGCTAGTGTGGACTTTGTTTCAAATTTGAGCTATTGCAAACTTTTACAGTGCTGCTTTGCTTTTCGAAGTGTATGCTTATGCACTATTGCAAACTTTTTCTACAGTGTTTCAAATTTGAGCTGTTGCAAACTTTGTTTTGGTCTACTTACTTAATATAATAGTGCACACACACATACACACTCTTCATTCAGGATAGATGAATCATGTAATTGAATCATTATTCTGTGCCTGTTATGATGGAACAAGAATAAATTCTTTTCTACGGTGGTATACAGAAAAGTCTAATTCACATACTGCAAAGTCTAATTCAAATAAGAGAAGGGGGAAATAATCGAGCACCATATGTAAAAACTTTAATGATGGACTTAAAAACGTCATGCAATGTATGAAATGATTTGTGAATAGGCAGAAACTTGAGAAACCTTCAAAAATGGCACGAATTTCTATCACAAAAATCACAAATATGGTACTCGAAACCATATGGAATACTAAAACCAAATTTCCTACTATTTCATGCCTTTGCTCATTAGGCCAAAGATGATAAATAGCATTTCATGTAGCGAAGACAGCAACTGCAATTGCTTTGTTGTCTAAATTCTTTTAAAATTGTTTATTATGATTTAAAAAATGATATATAGAGAATATACTTCACTTATAAGGATGAAATGGCTTACTCTGTTCATGCATCCATCAATGTATGGTAACTGTATATATCCATGTATTTATTCTCCTTGTGCTAATACCTCATTGCCTTTTTAATTATGACCCTGCTGCTGTACTGCGGGAAAGGTTTTTGGAGAAATTTTTGCACACAGTTTTTGTTTTTATGCATAATTTTAGTGTCGTTCTCTCTCTATTATTGATGAATATATTTGCTGTTTTTCTGTTTCTAGCTATTCATCTCTTTATAAATAATCGGTTATTTAAACGTCACTTAGCTTCACACTGATCTTGAAGTACTTTTTCTTGATCATATATATCAGAAAGCGCCTATTTGCCATGATTAATGAGCTTCCATCCATATTTGAAGTTGTGTCTGGAACTGCAAAGAATCAAGTGAAGGAGAAAACTTCTGCAAATAATCACAGTGGCAGCAAGTCAAAATCAAACTCAAAGCCGGTAAAATGTCGTCTTAATTGTATACAGATTCTATTTATTCATGTTTTGATGAGGGTGATTCGTGTGCAATTTACAATTGCTTTTATCGATTACAGGCAACATATTCTAAAGGAACACAACAGAAAGAAGAGGAAGATGAGGGGCTGGGCGAGGATGAAGAACATGGTGAAACCTTGTGTGGTGCTTGTGGAGAGAATTATGCATCCGATGAGTTTTGGATTTGCTGTGACCTATGTGAGAAATGGTTTCACGGAAAATGTGTGAAGATCACGCCAGTGAGAGCCGAGCATATCAAGCAGTACAAGTGCCCCTCCTGCAGCAACAAGAGATCACGCCCGTAATTTGCAAGTTGCGTATGCTTGTACATGCAGGGTTACGCTAACTTCCGTGTTTTATTTTGACTTGGGTAGTGTAGGCATAGGTTAATCATGTGCGTTGGTCAATGGGCAAGTTGCCCTACACGCATGTACCATAGTTGGGATTTGGAGATTGCTCGTGGCCGTTGTTAAATATTGTCAGCTATTTGATCATTGTTATTCACTGTTTTATTGCTTAAGCATGCGAATAAAATCGTCGGGCATCAAGGGCTTTGTATGATGTTTGGATGTTTAAAGCCTTATTTTGAAGTGCTTTGTGCCGTTCTGGTGAAACTTATGATGGCAATCTTACCTTGTTATGCTATTGATAGGGATGTGCAGAAAATGAAGAGAAGATTTGTTCAACGAAGCCTGTAATCGATAAGTGTGGCAACAGGCGCATATATAAAATTGAGTCCTGCTCATGGTCAATGTTTTGGTACTCCTTGCAGCAACAAGCCAGCAGAGTCCACAGTAGAATAATAGATAAGTAGATATGCAAATTTTTTATAGTGAAATGAAGGGTACTGACAAAGAAGATGACGAGTACGAGGCTAGAACAGTTAAGTTTACTGGCAAACGGAGTCTGTACAAAGCAGCTTCATAGGTCTTGTTGACAACTTGAAATTTCCTCGGCCTCGTAGTTACCGAACTAGGGAACAACGAAGCCTTTTGCACACTTCAGCTGCGAACCCAGCAAATCTAATACATGGGTCTGTGCTGCTTTGCACCCACGGCCACGGACGACGACATGGGCAGCCTTCAAACGGTGGTTGGCGTCAAGCAGGTGAAGCAGGGCATGCCGGAGGAGGAGTGGGCCGAGAACATGCCGCTTCCCGGCGACATCATCGAAGGCATTGCCGAGGAGGAAGGCGAGGACTTCTACGTCTCGGCGAAGGCCCGATCAGAGCTGAGCTCACTCCTGGCGAGGCTCATCCGGCAGGTGGACGTAATATGGGTCAAAGTCCGGCGCGGCGACGAGACGCTCAAGCTTAGAGCCTGTGTGGTGCAAGAGAGGTCCTCCAAGCTGCAGAGGAGGTTCACCATTAGAGCTGCGGCCGATGATCGGCATGTTGTGCTCCTTGCCGACCTAACCATAGATCACTGCTTAGAACTTCAAGGTGATACATTAATCAATCCTTAACCATGTTGGTATATTTACATATTAGTAGTTAAAAATATTTAATAAGGAGAAGAGAGATTCTAACGATTTATATATAACTAGCCAAAAATGTCACGAGTAAATTAGAAAGTTATAACATAATTTTTTGAGGGAAAGAAAATAAAAATTTGAAAGTCATCTCGTTTTAAATTAAAAGATGATCTAGTCTTTTGCCTATTTCAAAGAAAAGAGTTGATTAATTAAGTAATTTTTCTTTTGCATTTATTTTTCAAGTCTGCGGTTAAATTGGATTCACTCAAAAGCTAACAGTTTTCTTTGTTGGGATTATTTTTTAATATTACCTATTTCTGTTTTTTATCTCAAGATTATGCTAATATCTATTATAATAATGATTATAACTAGTATACAAATTTTTAAATATATATAATTTTCTTAAAAATATATCTCTATATTAATAATCTTTAACTATTTTAATAAAATAATAACGATAATTTACTCTTTAAATACAAAAATGTTGCAAATATTTAAACTAAAAAATAAATGAGTTTCAAATATTATAGCATTGCATGGATCTTTCACCAAGTCAATTATAAATGAGGGGAGTGCAGAGATGAGCAGGCAGGTGGTGAAGGTGGTGCAAAATGTTGGCTTCCATAGGCAAGGAGTGAAGTACGATTGGAGGAGGAAGATGGGCATCTATTTACCTGACCCCCGTTGCAGTGTCCTCAGCTCGGTGCTCTTCCTCCCATTCTCCTACGAGCACAGCCTCGAGGCCACCACCGGCCGCGCCATGGCGTGGTTTTCGGCCGCCGTCTCCTCTGGTGCTCCGCTCGTATTCGTCAATGTCCAGGCCGATGTCCGGCCCATTTCCTTTCGCCGCGAGAGCCAGGGCAATGCCCCCTCGTTGCAGCAGATTGTGCAGGGTGTTCGTCTCTGGTTCTTGCCCGGCGTGGCCGAGATTCCGGTCACTGTATCGCCAGAGGAGGGGGAGACCAGGTTTGGCATGGACATCAAGCGCACTGAAGAGGTAACTATGAACAAGAACCAAGATTAGTTCTTTTCGAATTAAAAATTTTCACCATTACTAAATAATTGCAATACCATATATTATCTTCCAAGGTTTTATAAATACATCTAACAAATGATTTTTACTTATTATCAAACGCTTAAGGGATTTATATTCCACTCACTTTAAAAAAATGCAATCCTCGAAATTATTTATCCTAATTTGTATCAAAATAGATTACATGTACCGGGTTAACTCATTGTACCATTCGCAACGGCTCAACCTTTATCATACGACTCAATATTGATTTAGCCCATTTACCATTATTTCTAACGGTTTAATTCAAGTATAAATTAATAGCTTTAGTCATTTCTTAAAAATACTTAAATGAAGTGGAAGAGCATAAGGCATATAAAGCTTGAGATATCATATCCTAATAGATATTATATGCGAGATTAATTCATTGTTTAAAAGATCTTACAAAACCTGAAGAATTTTAATATGGATCTAATGAGTGTCCTCTAATTATTTTAGAATTTTAACCATTTATTTTGTATTTATGAAAGTAATGACAAAGACATTCGTCACAAGCCTTCTAATTATTTTCAATATTGTCTATTTTTAATTCCATTTTACAAAAGAATAGAATTATTTGTTAAGCTCGCACATTGTGTTGGTCTCTTTGGCTTACATTTTTGGGGGGACTTAGTTATGTACGGTGGTGGATGTACATGCTACAGGGATTTATACGCGTCTGCGGGGTGGAGGAGGGAACAGCCGCGGACAGGGCAGGGCTGCGACGGCTGAGAGAGCAGGCCCGCGAAGGGGGCTACCAGATCATCCTCTCCCGCCTCGACGGCAAAAGCTTGATGCCGACGACCGTCTCCACCGCCGGATTGATCGACTGCTGCGACCACTCAGATGTTAGAGAAACAGTGGAGACTGCCATTGATCGCATGGAAGCTATAGACCTCCATATCATGGCTTGGTCTACCTTCCCCAGCAGTGGCCCTTCCACGCTCCGGCTACCGGTGACTCACGCCCTCGCCAACGCTTGCACGACGCAGCCCCTCGGATGCCAGACGTAACCTTTCGTTCAAAGTTTTCCACCGCTCCATGATCTTTGATACATGCGCTTCCAATTTTTAATATCAGAGCTCCAAGTAAGATAATAATCAATACAATAAACGCTCTCCCCGGCCACGTCCTTGTATAATTACCAAAGCTAAATTTTTTATCTGGAACATAATTGATACCCACCTTTATTTTATGAAGTCTTGATACCACTTGTCACTCACTAAGTAATTTCAACCAGTGCGTGCGGCCCTTGTGGCGCTAAACCCACAAGTCAACCTAACGATCCTTGTGAAAGGGGTGTGTGAGTTAGCCCCGGTGATACTAGAAAGAAAAGGTTTTAAAAATTCATTATAAGAAAGTTTACAATATTTATATTGAAAACAAGGAATGCCATGCAGGTGGCAAGACAAGCAAAAGACTGCATGCAAGCAGTCGACTCAAAGGGCCGCGCGCAGGCAACAAGTTAAAAGCCGCGTGCAAGCGGGAAGAACGAAAAAAGCCACGTGTAAGTGGCAAACAAAATTCCAATAATGACCACCGCCAAGTGAAGTCGACGCTCACGCTTGACGAAAAAGCCGCGTGTAAGTGGCAAGCAAAACTCCAATAATGACCACCGCCAAGTGAAGTCGACGCTCACGCTTGACGAAAAAAGCCACGTGTAAGTGGCAAGCAAAACTCTAATAATGACCACCGCCAAGTGAAGTCGACGCTCATGCTTGATAATGATCACTAGCACACGCTGGTAGTGTAGGAAGGGGTGGTGGATGAAGGAGGCGATGAATGCCACAGCATGATTCATAATCAAATAGCTAATTATATATATTCTTTCCAATATGCATTTGATCGGGATGATTAACACTATCAACCAAACAAGTAATAAATTAGTATAATAGTTAATGAATGATACTTATCAAGCATGTATGATATCATGTATTTAAGTACATGCATGCATGAATTAGTACTTATCTTCTCATGTAATTAATCAAATCGACATTGCAATGAAAGGCCCGACTCCATTTTATTTACTTACAGATTCCATATTTGATTGACAAGGTTATAGGATAATTTACACTATGCCACATGCAAGCAAATATCAATTGTTTCAAAATATATAGGATTTAACACCCATGTTAAATTCAATGCTATAAAGAAAATAAAAGAAAAAAATTGGCTTTTTCTAGGAATGACACCGATGGGGACACCGCCCGTCTTTACCATCGATGGTCGGATGATTGACATTCGGACGAAGAGCATTGACAAAACCCACTCAACCAAGAGTATACCATGAAACATGTCAAGGTTGTTGTGGGGATTGTTGACCGGCTCTTTACACAGTTCCCAGGTAACAATGTTCCGGTCAATGGCCCTACTTAAGCTAACAATAATATCAGCTGTTAACATGCTTCTTGAACAACTAATAGCTAGCAATGAAAAGGAAGTCTTTGGAAAATGTGTATTATCAAAATGTTAAATTAATAAGAAATAGTATTATCAAAATGTTAAATTAAAATTTAATATTATTATATCATTATAAAAATTAGTTTAACATAAATATATGCTCTAAGTTACCAAATTTATAATCTTGGCAAAAGTTGTGCCCTCAATAGCTAGTGAGGTTCAAATAAAAATTTGTCAATTATTAATTATTTATCATTGATCAAAACAGTTGACACTCGATAGAAGGAGACACTCAATAAACAATTTGGTAACAATTAATAGTTGAGAAATTGGTAAATAGTAATCATAATCGCATTGCTCGGACCCATAGAGTTTGCTTTCAGTCAAGCTCCATGTATCGAGTTTTTAAACTATAATTATAAGTAGTAAGAAAAGACCACAATACCTTCATCAGAACACTAATTCAAGTATTATAGTATGGCCACTTTCGCAAGTCATTAATCTGACAAAATTTCTTCAAAGAGTGGGATACCTCATTGGGGCTTCAGCTAATGTACTTATTCAAGTAGGAAATCCATCTTTTCAGTCCTCACCCACTAAACGTTACAGAAATAATGCATGATAATAATCCGAGTTTAGTCTATATCTACAATTCTATATATAGATCAATCAATATGCATACGATGCAAGCTACCAAATGGTAGAATAACTTGACAGTAACCAAATGGATTAATATAGAGATTACGATGTTAAATTATTGTTCATATCTCATGTATTAATTGTACATTGAAAGAATATATTATTAACAAGACTATTTATGTAATAAAGTTTTTTATGAGGCTTATCGAAATATTAAATAATTATTCTATGAAGGTTATTGAATGCGTAGAGACCGATGTTATTTATTTCTAATTTATTATAATGGGCTAAATTATAAATATTAGAAACTTATATTGTACAATCACCAAAATTTTATATAAAAGGTTATAGTGCCAAAGTTGGATGTATGATTTTCTTTTTGACATCACATCATCAAATTTGGATGAATCAGATCGAGATCCGGTTAACTCAAGCAACAAGTTATGGAATCAGGTATGGTTTTATATTTATACGTTTTCTTGATGATTTAACTTGAAGTTAATATCTTAAAAATTCTAATAAATAGTGTTGAACTTCTTCATGTTAATAATAATAGCAAAAATTTTAAATTAAATAAGCATTAATAGGACCGTAGAACTATCGCGGGCCAAAATAACTAATGCCCGGAAAAGTTGAAACGAAGGAAAAAAACCCACCAATTTAATATAAGGGTATTGAAGCACTTCTATTTTTCTTAATAAAAATTGATTAAAATAAATTTCAAATATAGCCTGTGTGTTTGACTATTTATTGCTGAATTTCCGAATAGTGTATTGCTTCGGGTTAATATAATATTTTGCAAAACCAAAATATAAATTTTAAAGTGAAACCTTATCGAAATCCCCAACCTGGTCACACTTGCAATCAAAGTAAATCCAGTCAAAACCGACATTATCTTACTTGCTTAATTAACAACATTATTATCCTAACTAATCTCTTTCCTACCACAACAATGCTAATATTCCAAACTCTCTCCATATTTCTATATATGTATCTATGGCCAGGGAGTTTTCTTTAGCATTGTAGTATTTTTTAGTGTAAATCACTTTGTTTAAAAAATGATTATATTAATTGAGTTAATCTCTTTTAATTAAAATAATTTATAGAGCTACAACAAGTTTGGTGTAACACTTTCTACTCCATTGGCTTCTATCTATATATATTCCATCTCGCCCTTCCTTTTCTTCTCCACCTTCTCCCCTCCCATTTCTTCGACGTTAGCTCTACTACTTTTTCGCTTGCTTTCTCTGATCTTCCTTTGCCCATGGGCGTTGATCTCACCTCCCGCCTTTCCACCAAGTCCTTCGGCACCGATGGCGGCTCCTACTACTCGTGGTCCAGTTCTGATCTCCCCATGCTAGGCGAGGCCGACAATTGGTGCTGCCAAGCTTGCTTTGGAGAAGAGGGATTTGCACTACCTACTTACTCGGACTCTGCCAAGATTGTCTACATTCTTCACGGTCTCTAATTGGTTCTTGTATATATTATATTGTGGGTGTTTTTTTCTTCTGTGCATGTTCCAGCGGGTTTGCATGCATGGTTGCGTTGATGATGATGATGGGTGAAGAGCGGGAAGCTCCGGAACGGCTCAGTGGTGCAGTTGATGGAGTACATTTGCAGCACAGTTCAAGGCCAAAGGTACGTTTCTTGTCGATACCCATTTTTTGGTTGATTTTCAACTTTTGCGTTGAAATAGTGGTTGCCTGATATGTTAGATATATTGATGAAATAGTTTGTGATTTTGTGGTATGAATATGGTCTGGTTTTGATGATGAAGATATGGATTGAAAGATTTATGTGATGGTTAATTTAAGAGAATGCTATTATGGAGCAGTTTTCAGAAGTATTATGTATAAGGATTGGATTCTCCTTTGTTAGTAGATGGGCAATGAGTTTGGGTCGCCGTTATTCAAAACAGATGTATGGATGAATTCTTTGGGCAATGCTGGATGAATTTCAAATGTACAAAGACCCATCTCATCGTAGCGTAGAGCTAACTCTTTGGGGTGAGTTGTGCTACGAGGAAGGTCGGGAATTGCAGAGTATACTCGATTCTGGATTGTGCCCGGTTTTAGAGGTGAAGGCCGGGAGAGTGAATGACTTTAGTGGGAAGTCGGTTGGGACAATATCGTCAACACAGCTGTTCACGAATCCAGTCATAGCGAGGTCGTAGCCTAAGAGATTGGTTTGATAAAGGGGGAGGGTCATAGCCTAAGAGTTGGTTTGATAAAGGGGGAGTAACGTTGCATCTCGGTCCAATCTCCAAGGAATTCCCTCCAAAGTTACACAAAAATGGAAAGCAGAAAAACCATATTCCAAATCAAGGATGAGGGCCTTGGAAAGCCTGGTAGACCAGATTGGGTAATTGTGAAGGCAACGCTGATGTTTGTTAGAACAGTTATTTTTTGTTATATTGCCCATCGGCTGGGGATAGGAGACAAAATTGCTGGGTTTATCCCACGTCATGTTTGGAGGTGACTAGTGACTTGCATATAAGTTAAGAAAAACCCTTATTCTTTTAACTAGTTTTTTGATTAAGAGAGGCCCGTAAAACCTCAGGCCAAATCTCGTGGAATTTTACTTAACATATGAACCTAGTATGTGGTGAGAGGGAGATGATTCGGGTGGGCTAGCGCGGAGAGTATGTAGTGAGGAGGAAATGATTCGGGTAGGCTTGTAAAACCCACGATTCGAGTTAGGGTTTTATATTCAGAACCGGTCGGGTCGACCGTTATTTTTTCGAGTTGAGTCAGTTTCAGGACACGTGTACCGAGCCGATGCCAGTCGCGTGTATGAGCTATGAGGGTCATGCGTACCCAAGTATATGATGATAACGTCATGAACACAGCAGAACAGAATGAGTTATCAGATATATGAGAGTATGCTAGTCATTTTTTTATTATTTTTATATATAGTGGATCGTAGAATTAGTATTAGGCCGTTTACCGCGTTAGGACGCGTTTGGGCAGTCTGGGTGGGTTGTTAGTCATAGAGCATATCATTATAATGTTGTGGTGTTGTTTGATTTTACGGGATTTTTTCCCGATTTTTATGAATTTTTTTAGGATTTAATACGACTTAGTTATTATACTTGACTCGAGCCGGAGACGAGTCAAGTAATATTTACGAGTTTGCCACCACACACAACCTCGACCCTTCCTTTCTTCTTCCCCAAACCCTCGCCCGCGCCGCCCCTGTTCGCGCGCCACCGCCGCCACGGCCGACGCCGCCTGGCCGCCGATCGACGCCGCCCAGCCCGGCCACGGCGTCGCCCTGCCGCCCCGACCAGGTCCGGCCCCCATCGGACCGCCGCGACGCGAGGAAGCCACGCCGCGACGCCGCGCCCACGTTGCGCTTCCGTCGCCGATCCCGCCGCCGGCGACCAGCGCCGCCACGATCGGTCGGTCGCCTCAGCACCCTCAGCCTTCCAGCGACCTTCCCCGACTGGAACGGAGGCCGTCGCCACCGTGGCCGGCCGGATCTAGCGACCCATCGCCGCCGGCTCTGTTTTGCCATTTTCCGGCGAGCCGCCGCCTCCATTGGCCACGCTGATGTCATAGATGAGTCGGGCTCGCCGAGCCGGTTCCGAGGGTACCCAACACGACCACTTTCCGGCTAGTAGACGCCGCCGGCGATTGTCGCCGGAAAACCACCGGAAGCCGCCAGTAGCTGCCGGAAAACCGCCAGAAAATTGGAATTTCTGGAATTCGCTGGAATTCACCGGATCTTCCGCGGAGCTCACCCAGTTGGACTCGATCGAACATCGGACGCCGAGGAGCGCCGAATTTGAGCTCCGAGACGCGCGACGGAACCCTAGCCGTCGCCGATTGCCGACGACGTGAGGTATAATTACCTCCGATTGATTTCTTTAAAATTGATTATGATTGTTAGTATAACATGCTAGAATTGAATAATTGTCATGATAAACGTATGAGTATGAGTGTAGTGATGATTGCATGATGCAATTAATTGAGAATGAATAAGGAGTGATCTAATGAGGTAGATCGAGTTGAGCATGATAATCGTGTATGATGTAACTTAGGAAAAATACAATAAAATTGTCATGAATAGGATGAGTTAGAGTTATTTTCATATTTATGGTTATTTGACGATTGATGATTTTGTGTTTAATTGTGTTGAGTTGATGCATCATTTAGTTAGCGGGCGTTAGTATTTAGTTTTGATGTGTAGGTACGGAATAGGAGCTCGCCGCCTAGGCGCGATGACACGCTTGGAGCTTCTACCAGGTCCGTTTAGGACTCGTCTGTTTTAATCTTTTCTATTGTATGTTTGATTTATTGTCTGCAGGACGGGTTAAGTGGCGTTTTATCGGATCCCACTTAACTCGGGCCATTTAATCGAACATTTTCCGGATTAATAACCCCTCGAGGATGAGATCCCTCGAGGTTGATTTCGAAAACAAGATCCACCAAAAGTTGCCTTCGGGCCTATTATATAACTCCCTACCCAAGCCTATATATATATATAGTTTTCGTGTTTCTGTGAGACGAGAGATGGAGAAATCGACTGCACGTACCATGCAGAGGATGCCGTGACAGTCAAAGCGGGCTCTGGATTAGTGCCAGCGGACTGTTCCATTCCCGAGGGATCCTGACAACTCCGCGTTTGAGTTCCTCACACCCGGAGAACGTGGAGGTTTACGGGTACTGTTTAGTACAGCGCATGTCCGGACTTGTGGTTCAAAGGGTACTAAAGGCGACTGCCTGAGAGTACTCGGCCTTCGTGCTCAAGGCCAGGAGAAATATGGAGGTAAGGAGAGGGCTTAGGATAAAGTTTCACGAGAAGTACTGAAAAAGAAGTGCCGAGAGCGGCACAGTACCAGCAGCAGATCAGTAAGTTCGGGATGCTACCGGGTCTGCAGCCCAGTGGCTCCTCAGTAGTGCCCTTCAGAGTGTTCACGTGGAGTATGATGTTTTCTTTCATATGAGAGTTTGCTCTCATAGCCAGCTTGTTATAGTTATTTTATTTTTCGGACCAGTAACACTTGTTACTGACGTGTTTTTATACTATATGTAGGTAATAATCACGAGTTGGAGGAGCCAGCTTGGACGGAGGAGCAATGAGGTCTTGTACACACACACATGTTAGATTTCTGAATGTTTAATTTTGTGTTATTATGTTATTATATTGTGAATGACATGTTCAAATGCATGAGACATGATAGAATGTGAAATGATCAGAGTAGCGCAGCAAAAGTGTGATGGGTTAGGGACCCAAAGTTCAGAGAATGATGAATATAATAGATTAGAAGTATGTGTGAATGCTATCGTTGCTATACGTATATATGTTTGAATATACGATTTTGACAGGGTGGCCCCTAATTGCATTTTTAGGGGAAATTCTGTCCCTTTCATTTTATAATTTTTACTAATTTTAATTGTAATTGTGTTGGTGTGAAATTTAGGTTGCATGTCATCCATGTAGTATCATGTTAGGGTTTTATGAATTTATCCATGCATGACAAGTCGTATCTACATCTTAAGACGCCGAGATTGGATCCGTATGAGTTAGGTTCGGGTTAGCCAACCTAACCGGGGCTGGTAACATGCCGGTTTGGTTCACGAGTGTGAACCGGATTTGGGGTGTTACAAGGCTAACCGGAATTGGAGTCTCCTGAAACTTCATTATAATATGTAAACCTAGCATGTGGTGAGGGGGATATGATTCGGGTGGTATGATGCGTGAAGGGGAGAATTATTGGGTTTATCTCATCTCATATTTGGAAGTGACCAGCAATTTGTATGTAAGATAATAGGAAAACCTTATTCTTTGAATTAGCTTTTAGATTAAGAAACCTAACAAAAAAAATGCAATAAGAAAGGAACAAGATCAGGAAATGGCAGCCGGAGATGTGACTGAAGAGTATGACTACATATATGTGACCGAAGAGTATGACTGCATCATATCTTCTTCAGGTGGGTTACAGCTTTTCAAGATTCATGAGAGGAGGAATTGCATTTTCTAGAAAAATGAAGGAGATGATGCTCGGTTTGGGGATATTATAGAGAGTAGCTTGTTTAAGCAATATTTGTTTACATTGAAAATTAATGAAGAAAGCTATGGAGATGAATGGCAGTTGAATGCAGGCAGAGGAAGTTGATTTTTCCGGTGAAAGCTCAATTTTAAGCGCGGAGACTTCAAATTCTATTTAAGCTTCTGTCCTTCGATGACATTCTCAAAATTATGAAAAATGGAACAATGAAGATTGGATGTAAATTATAACAGAGGGACAGTTATGTTTTTCGTAACCATTGTTTACACCCAGGAAGCTGAAAGCTCAATTTTAAGCGCGGAGACTTCAAATTCTATTTAAGCTTCTGTTCTTCGATGACATTCTCAAAATTATGAAAAATGGAGCAATGAAGATTGGGTGTAAATTCTAACAGGGGGACAGTTATGTTTTTCGTGATCATTGTTTACGCCTAGGAAGCTTGCACCCAGAAGTGAGCGAGGCTATGCTGACCTATCCACTTTGTTTTCCTGTTAGATGAAGGACTTGATGCTCACAGGGCTCGCCTTTCCATCTTTTTCTGGCAAACCGCCCATTCACAATAAATATAGGATGATTTTGCTTCTTTTTTTGTTGGGCCTTATGACTTTTCAAAGACTTTCGCATTAGCCTATATACAAGTCATCAACATTATTCATGACTACCCGTCACATATCATATTATCCGAATCATCTTCCCCTCGTTAGCCTATATACAAGTCACAATATCATTATGTGAGATTAACCTAATAATTCTTTCTCTCACACATCATATCGTTCGAATCACATGTTATAGTGAAGTTCTAAGAATCTTTACCATACGAATCACATGGTCATAGTGAAGTTTTAGGAAACTTTAATTTGGGCTGGCTAATACCACACAACCCTCTCTTACTCCAAAAACTAACTTAAAGAATAATCTTGTTAACTTATATACAAGTCACTAATATCATTTACAACTGATGTGGGATTGACCCAACATTTCCTGCATCAAACATGATAGTTGAGATTCATTAGTCAATTACGGAGACATTCACTAGGTGTTATTCTTTGGAAGTTCTTTTGCACAACAAAAACTGAAGAATGGTTCTCTTCTTTTTAGAACTATAGCATCATTCTTTCAATGGTACAAATTTTCAGATGATTATGTACATACATATATAGACATATCATGTCTTTGCTTATATATGCGATTTAGGCTTCTTCTGAGCAACGGCAAAAAAATTTCCAAAATAAACGAAATTTTATTTAGAATTATAAAGTCATAAAAATTTCCACTTAATCATTCTCGAAGAGCGCGCATTTAATCGGGTGTGGTCAAGTTCATAGGATAATTGTCACAGGTTTAGCTGGTGGGACGATCGGGAGCTAGGGTTTGGCGGTTGTCCCTAGATAATCCCGCGCCCAATGCGGATAATCGGTGTTATTCGTGTGGTGGAACAACCTACCCGAGCAGACATCAAAGTTGACGGGCAATTGGGGAACCAACGGGTGCAGTCGGTTCCGAACATGGGCAAGTCCAGGAGCATGTCGGTCGTGATCAAATGCAGACTCAGCATGACCAAGCCGAGTTTGAGGTTGATCGAGGGCATCAGGATCCAAGTGAGTTGGGAGCCGACGTTGTGTTCTGGAGCTGCTGAGTTGTTGGATCGGAACATGGGCTAGGTACACCAGGGGTATTGGAACTCCAAGAGTTTGGGATGACGTCACAGGGCTACTCTGGTCCATTGATGAAATAACTCAAAGGTCAAGGGCAGATCTGGACTCATCCTTGTTGGTGACGTGTTTGGTGAAATCTGGTTCGTTGATGTGTTGATGAACGTCCAGGATCAAGCATTGGGTCATGCCTCAATTGTCCAAGCCAAGTCTATAAATAGGGACCTTCATTTGGTGGTGAAGGTAGAGAAGAACAAATCAGATCAAGAGTGATCAAGTGTGGGTGAGTGCCTCCCTGCGTGGAGAAGTGAGGTAGTGTCGGGTAAAGGGATTGCCGGTGTGGGGCTGCAACCAGCCTTGGTCGGGGCCAAGTGCTGGGCACACCCGGTAAGCTGTCAGTGCGGCGTTGTCCCTGTGACCGAACCACCCAGTTCTATTCCGAGCAGCCTCGAGCCTGCATGCCGAGTGCTGGGGAAGTCCTGTCGAGTGTGTGTGTCGACAGGCCAAGTCCGTGGGTTGTGTCCAGGACTTGCTGGTAATCCAAGGGGGTTGGATTACTATTCCTTGTATTCATACTAGTAGAATATAGGTTGGACTTAAGTCCGTAAAACAAATGTGTGTACGTTGGATTTGGTTACCAAGTGCTGGTCGGGTGATTCCTTCGGCCAGGGCGTGCCGGCTGTGTGTGGGTGAGCCGGGACTGGAACGTGCAATAGGACCTTGGTGTTCGAGCAGCTTGTCCGAGTAGGACCAAGCTGTGTTCGAGTAGTGTCCAATCTTGTGTTCGTGAACCAGGCACTTGTCCGGTTGTGTGCGGAGTGGGTGTCCAGTAGGGGGCTGTGCAGTATTCCGCACCTTGCACAGTGCTGTAGGCTGGTGATTCCGAGGAGGAAACACGCCGCACGAGGGACGATTAGGGCGAAAAATAAAACCCTAAATCCGACCTTGTGACAATAACCTACACTATCAATTAAGCAAATAACTCATTAGCATAATAGCAAATGTAAATCAAACCAAAATGTATATATCAAAAAAGTCTGAACTAGATCAGAAACTACATATAATCGGATATAAACAATTCGGATTTGGATCAGATTCACAGATATCGGGATATACGATATCCGAAACCATCCTTGACGAGGAGTCTTTAGGCATGCATAGTGAGTAAAACCCAGTCTTAAGGATAAAAATTGTCACATATGTCTTCTAAACTTTAATGATATAAAGAAAACAGATAATGAGCAAAGAAACTTATTAAAAAAACGCTAACACTTAATATTGAACCCATGCAAAAAGGTTTAAGCTTCAACTGAATCCATTGTCGTCGTCTTCTTCTTCGCTTTCATCGTCGCTATTATCATTTCCTAGACATGCGAGCTTCTTTTTCTTATCGAGGCGTTCAATCTCACGCAACATGTCGAACTTCTTGTTGAGGTTGTCGGCGTTCCCTAGGCTCTGCTCAGCGAGAGCAATTTGCCGGTCGATGGCTTTAATCTGCAAAACATGCCCAAAAAATCATCTGTTAGCAAGTTTCTTCAAAACTAGTAGCTGCTACCAAAGGGATGTACTCAAAAAATGAGTAGTTGTAAAATTTAGAAACGACCCAGAAAAAACAACATGGAATGACACATTGATTTTCAACTAATTGGAGCCAAAAATCAATTCATTTTAATCAGTCAGAATTGGCATCAATCAATTCCTATATTGCTAACACTTCAAAGATATAATGGGAAGGAAACATGACCTTTCGGTTTGGCCATCTCTTCAAGCCATTCCTTCGGCAAACTTTCTTTACAACAGTGGGGCAAACGCCCAACCTCTTTGCAGCTTCGGCTATGGGGAGATTCATGTACCTTTTCAAATCATCAAGATCCATCTTTGCTGTCCTCTCCCTCTACAAATAATCTGATCGGTTAGCTAGTCTCATATTTTGCAGATCAATACATACGAATAGAGCTTCCAAATGGTAGAATATGTTGACAATAACAATTTTTTTAAAAAAATGGCTAGAACAACATTGAAACATCAATACATGGACTGTTTACCTGTATTACCAACCGGCTTTTGGGAAATGGTAAGCGCCTCTCCTGTAGATCATTCGGAGTTCCTAGAAGAAATGGTTGCAATCAACAATCGAATCGACCATGTTTTTGTGAACAAATGAAAAATGTAAGAATACCCACTGGAAGAGTTGATTGGCTGCAGATTCAATATAGAATTACTTCCCTTCGGAGGAGGTTGGGAGGGAGCAATTGATGTAGATGGGAGGCTTCCAAAATGTCCGCCCCCATCGATATCAATTGAGTCATACACCAGATCATGACCTTCTTCTCGTTGTCGACGAAAGTAGTCCACCATGAAAGTAGCTACCATCTCAAATTGTTGAAGCCTTCAACAAAAAATGATAGGACAAAGATGTACCTCAGAGCCAAAATATGTTTGCTAAGAAACTGTGCTCGATGTCTAGAGTATGCACAAGAAGCCTACCTTTTTAGCAAGCACAATACACCATAACAAGTTTATATTAATGCAACAGCTTTTTACTATTGTAATAAACATGACAAACTTATAACACTATTAAACATGGAAGAAAAACTGAAATGATAGTAATAAAGAACTTACACAACTACATCATGGTATGTAACAGGAACACCTCCGGCCTCACTATAAATTGTGCATATAGTGGCATGGTATAAAGAATCGACCCCTCTGTGAATCTCCATTCTCCTTGTCGCCATTGCTAGGACAACAGAAAAATATGTAAATGATTCATGATATTGTACAAAAATAATCAACCATCTTATTTTCATTGTTGTGGGTTTTTCATGAACTACTAGAAAGTGTAAAGTTTGACAATAATTCTCATGAAGATCGAGTTCAGATAATTAACTATCAACCTCTGTATTGAACTCCATACCACTGTAATGTATTGTTTGTCTGAGAGGTTCGCATGCAATACAATATGGTGGAAGCTCCGGGAATGGAAATTGGTCATCATCATTTTGCTCAAAATGATGATCGTCGGCGACAACAGTTTGACAACCACTTCCAACTTGATGGTTCTCTCCGTAATTTGTCGGCCACGCAACACTCTCGTTTGCTGCCAAAGAACCACCATTTTCTTTCAAGTTGGTAGAGTCAAATTTCTGTCTCTCCACTCTGTTCTCCTCCGCATTGCCTAAGGTTTCATCGGCAAATGGATCCCAATCAAGTATTTCTTGCAACGCTGCATTGCTCAACGGAGGGTGGTCGACGGAAAGCGGCGGAGGAGGGTCATTGGTGACGGGCTGCAAAGGCGATAAATCGACGACGGATTCATCCCAGAGCCGAAGAACTGGGCTACTGTCGGGGCTATCAGGTGGTTCCCAGAGGAAAGGAAAATCATCCATCCTCCAAAAACAGAGCAAAAACAGAGCCAAATACTATTGAAAGCAATATGTCGATCGTTGGACCTCTAATCCTTCTCCTCCGATTTGGGTCGACGGAGAAGGGGAAGAGGGTCACCGTCGGCATGGGAGGAGCGCCGGCGAGATAAGAAGAAAGGGAAGAGGAGTGACCAGTGAGTGAGGAGAGGTGACGGATGAAGTCATGGTAGTTATTATTCAAATAGCAACGTTCACTTTTTGGACATGGAATAACTGCCAAAAAAATGAAATATTATGATTTGCGTGCTCTGTTCTTCATTTTTAATCTTGCATTGTATTGACTTTCATCTGCTAACTCCCCTGGAGTTTTCTGTTGAATGAAAAAATCGTGGTTCTCATTTTTTTCTGCTGCAATTCTTTACTGCAGGATTGTGAGGCAGAGAGAGATGGAAGAAACTGCTCGAATTGTACAATTTGATATCATCGATGCTTACATGTTAGAACACTGTTCAAGTCTCGGGAGAAGATTATGACATAAGGATTGCTGCACTCAGAAAACTACCAACATGTGATTTAGAAGGAAGGATTGATTAAAGTCAAAGGTTAGATATTGCAACCTCGCGGGTGTTCTTGTTTGACTTCTAATACTTAGTCACCCCTTTTATGGACGGGTACCCTCGTTGGATTACTAGTTATGTCCTTTGAAGAATGGATACAACTGTGTACCAGCGGTCACAATTATTCTAAAGAATACATCCATCTCTCTTGAAAGGGGATGTCACCCTCAAAAAGTAGGTTCTTTAATTCACAATGTATTAGGGCATAATTATACTTACATGCAATTTATAGGAAATAGGGTGTTAAATTGACTAAATTTCCCCTTAAGCCGGACTCTAATTTCATTGGCTAATGATATTTCATAAAGAGGTTATTCATAATCTTAATGATTTGAGTTAGTAATCTCCACTACATATAATAAAAGTACTAATTATATTTTTTTATAAGTTTCATCAAATCACTAGGATTATCAATTCTGAACACTCAGTGATATCATGACCCTGGTTGGCGGTAAATAGGTCTGGCCGAGTTCGGCTAGCCTTGGCTAGGACTTTCATTTTATACTTTTTTTCCAAGGGCAAAGTCATTTTTCAATCCATTCCTCAAATCATGAATATACAGGATAGCGCCCTAAATCATAAATTATGAAAAATAAATTTTTTATAGTATATATATACAATACCATGAAAATGGGTTGATTAATGGGTGACTGGTCCAATTGAAAGATTGAAAGGTAGTTTCTCTACTGTACCTTCATTAATGAAAATCAATAAATCTTTGAAATCTAGATTACCACAATTTTTAAAGGTATCAAGTTGGCAATTAGATTTTGGCATAACTATCATTTTGACTCAACATTATAATGCATAGGCAATGTTGTTAAATTTCAGAAAGGTGCATTTTTATGAATGCTCTAACCTGTTAGAAAAATCACACTTTAAAAAAGTATATTATCACTGCTAAGGCTAGGGATTTGCTATAGCATTTGGTACGGCAAACCCGCTCTAGCAAGTACTTAATTGATTTAAATCTCCTTAATCAATGGTGTTTAAAATTTTAACTATAATAATTAAGTTATTCTCTTTCAATTAAAAAGATTTAAACCAATCGAGCACTTGTTAAAACGAGTTTGCTATAGCAAATGTTATAATAAATCCTTGGCCTACTACCAAATATCTTAGCAATCTCACAAGGGGATCACATAGACAAATAACAACCACAAACCGCAATAATTAGATCGAAGAATTCTTTTTGTTGTAATATGTACGGTCTCTCTTATTTTTAAAATGATGACATTATTCTCTGGATGGTACAAATTTTTAAATGATAATGTGCTTAAATATATTGATATATCACTACATGAGGAGCAATAACACCTTGGTTAAACTCGAATTTTCAAGATGTTTGACTCAATTTAGTTCCAATCGAAATTCGGCTCGAGTTCAAATCAAATGTGAATACAACCTTGTTCAGTTCGATTCGACATGAAGCTTCATATTGTACATTAAATATAATATTTGATGTGTTTTTATATAGTTATTTACATCAAAGACAAAATATAATGATTAGAATAATATTATATAATGTTTTAAGCACGAATAAATTGTATTGTATATAATTAATGCAAAATTGAACTATTTAATCTTTCAAAACTAATTTTATTTTAAATTATACAAAAGAAAGATGCAGATAAAATATAATCTCTTTATCTTTATGGGGTTCTCAAACTCGATTCGATTTGAAGCATATTGAGCTCGACGTGAACCGGAAGACAAATTAACCGTGTGTAAGAGCATAGTTAAATTCAATTCGACTTGCTTGATTAGTCTCCCTAAACACTGTGGGGAAATCTGCTACGTCGACTAGAAAAATGACAGAGAGGAAGAAAGATGCTTGGACGAAGCTCTTGAATTGAACAAGGGTTTAAGTACATTTACGAATAATCACAACCAGTAAAAGCACGTATATTGCTCCATTCTCTTCATTGAAACATATTTTACGAACAGGGTTTAGCTGCGCTTGACAGGATCAAAGTTGGCGACGCCGATGACGGCCCCGACGAGGACGACGAGCACCACCCCGCCGGATAGAATGCTGAGCAGGAAGTTCTTCAGAGATGGAGAGATCCCCGGCTGAGCCGCCTCCGCCACGTCCGAAGCAACAACGGCAGCGGCGAGCGCCAACCCAGTCAATCCGGCGACCGCCTTCTCCTTCATCGACGCCGAAACCTCGAGCCTGGCATTGGGTACCATGCACTGCCTTGCTGCAATTGGTGGCAGCCTCATGGGGTTGATGAAGCCTTCATTGCCAATGGTCTTCTTTTGGCTGGCCTTGGCGATCGGCAGGGTCATGGCTACTGCCGAGGCGGCGGCCATCGTGTCACTTGCGAGGTGGTGGTTGTGGTGGTAGTGAAGAGGGGGAAGATGTTTGCTTCAAGGTGTGTGGAGAAGAGAAGAGTAGCCACTGATAGAATCCAAAAGATGTAGATGATAGGTGCCAGCTCGGATACTCTATCCTACGTGGACGATTCTCAGCCCGGTGAGGTAGGATAGGGTTATCTAAACCCTATATATATATATATAGCCTTTAAATTGGATTTTCTAAATGGTAGATGGGCCAATGAGCATTTGTTGATTTCAACAAGGGCCCAATTACTTCTTCTGATATGGGCTTTGTCAAAGCCTATTGGTTAGGTAAGCTTGATTCAGATTAAAAGTCGAGCTTTCGTGAAAATAGGAGATTCAATCAATGTTACCTCCTCGATCCATTAGAGTCTATATTAGACTCTATTTCTAAGATAGTATTATTATAATAATCTATCCTATTATTCAATAAAAGTCCATTTATAAAATTAGAGTCTATCTCTAATATAAACCTGCTACAACAAGATACCTTGTCTAGTTTTGTCTAAAGGGTGTAGTGTGTTTTCAAAGAGAACGATATGGTGGTCCAATTAGAATTGAATACTATTAAGAACTACAGTAGATATAGATATTTCATCTAAAAGGAACGAATACTAATTGTTAATCAAAACTATTGTGATACTATCATATTCATACCACACAAATAAGTTCAGATTTTTTAATATGGTGACTTCAAATGGTAGTACACAAATGGAGTTTTTTTGTGATTACCAACATTTTCATGTAATACCTTATAAATATTTACAATAAACAGATCATATTTCCTATCATGATGATTTCAACGAATGTTTTTGAGATCTTCTGATTAGGAACCCTAAAGAAAAACACCATATTTCACTTCTATTAGCAAGAAGTTACAAAAATAACTACATAAATGGGTAAAAATATGAACATGTTTACTCGTGTCGGATCTGATAGCCCATATCCACATCCTTCTCCTACGCTTGGTAAATTTTGGAATGGGTTATGGCAATTTCCACAACATGGGGAAGAGACAAGAAGAAAAAGAGGATAAGAAAAGAGTTAGTGAAGATTTTAGACTATAAAATACGGACCTAATTGAGGAAGATAAGAGCTTGAAAACTCTATATATAAACACATAGCTATGATGGCAAAAGGGGGGCTCGTACGTTGAAAGCAAAAAAAAAAAGAAGAAGAGAAGAAGAAAGAACCAGAAGAAGAAAGGGGAGAAGCCCCTCGCCGGAGATCCATTTCCAACGGCCCCTAGCCCACCGGTGCAGAGCTTAGAGTGCCCCCGATGCAACCCAACCAAGAACCACCGCTATCGATAGCCACCCTGGCTTGATAAAACTGAGAGAAATCCCTGCCGCAAGTGGCGACATCCAACAAACAGTAGAGTTGAAGATCATTGTTCAGCCAGCCCAAGGCCTCTGACGACCAAGAAATTACCTCCACTGAGTTCCCCTCACAAATAACAACAAATCCCACCAAAAAGATATAGTAGGAAGAGCCTGTTGTCGCCAAAAAATAGTCTGAAAAACGCCCACTGGTGCAATAAAACAGAAAAGTTCATAGAAAGCTGCCAACTTGCAAACCTCAGTCGGGCCAAGCCTAGTCACTGACAGCCACACCGACAATTCCACCTGGCTCCCCTCAACACTGAGAACAAAGCCCGATTGAGATCTACCAGAGAGAAAGCCACAATCACTGGAAAAGTCATCCAAAAGAGGTCCACCAGAGCAATGTGAGAGCAACATGAGGCCCACTTCTTGGACTCTGTCTGGCCGATCACCACTAGTGAAGGCCAAACCGCAGCCTCAAATAGATAGCCCTTGTCTCCGGTTACAAATCCAAATCAAGTCCCACTGCTAATGAGACCCAAAGCAACCGAAGAACAGCCATAGGACCCAGCCAAAAAGCTATTTCGCTGGAAATTCCTAGTGTCGTCGTGGCCGACCGGATGCAGCTCTGGCCACTTGATCACCACCAAAAGCTTAAGAGATACGAGAACAACCATTCTGAGCTGTTGCCACTCACTATTATCGCCGGGAACGCCGTCACCTGAGCCTCAAACCAGCCTTTGCACCACCAAAGAAGACGGGTCCGTCTAGCCCATTTACAGTCATCCACATCTGCAAGCTTGTCCAGATCCACAACCTCATCCCGCTGCCCCACGATCTAATCAGATTTGAACTGACATGAACCACAACTGCAAAGCCTGGCCACATACGTGACCCTGATTGGAACTAGCTGTAACACCCAAATCCGGTTCACGCTCGTGAACCAAACCGGCATGTTACAGGCCCCGGTTAGGTCGGCTAACCCGAACCTAACTCATGTGGATCCAATCTCGGCGTCTTAAGATGAAGATACGATCCATCATGAATGAATAAATATACAAAATCCTAACATGGTACTACATGAATGACAAGCACTTCAAAATACACACCACTACAGTT